>JAJMFU010000019.1:0-203814 GCA_030574915.1 Komagataea wickerhamii
AGATTTGCATTTCGGCTCGTCTGCAAAGTTTTGCGTCTTTCTTGCCAAAACTGGGTTGAAGAAAAGAAGAAGAAGAAGTTTGATGGCGACAATTTTTCAGGTTAAAAAAAAAATATCGAAAAAAGTGAGTGGGTTCGCGAATTCCGGTCTCCCCGGAATATTACATAAAACACCCAAACATATATTCAGTGATGTTTAGTCATCAAATTTGTGTCACAAATTCGGTTAAATAACAGCGTGTGTTTCGGGTAAATGAAGTCCAGTTAGTCTCTCCCAGTGGAGTGCTTAATTAAACCATCACATTCTTCAGAGATTGAGTTGTGGTTTACGAATATTGTTAGATCTACAGACGAATATCCCGGTTCGTTGTGCCCGGTTCAGGAGATTCAAGGAATATGTTAGTGGAAGAGAGCAGGCCTGTCTCCCCAGAAAGTGGCACACAGGCATTCGTTGGTTCAATTGGAGCAGAGCTTCCCGGCCACGGGCAGCCCATGACCACAAAGAGCAAAACCGTTGGATTTGACCTCCCATCTGCCAACACTCAGCTGAACTCAATCAATGAACTTGAAAGAGCATACGCGAGACTGAGAGTAAGGTCTCATAGGATCAGGATCTCCCAAATGGACGCCACTTTAACGGGAGAGTCGCCGGGTGAGAAGGAACCTAATATACAAAGCTACAAATTTGGCGAGCTTATCCTCGAGAATAGAAGACGCAATTTCCCAGCTTCTTCGCTGTCATCACATACAAGCAGCAGGACTGTGAGTGAGAAAGCAGCTAGAGACGACGCCAATTCCGGATTCATCAAGTTCGACCAACATCCGATACCACAACAACAAACTAGGATCGTGAGAATCCTACACAAGATCCTATCAGTCATTCTATGCCAATCCAATTAAGAGTATCTAAACAACCACACCATGCTTCATAGGTCTAGATCGCTTTCATAATCATCATCATTCTCGGTCTTTTTAGTGATACGTTGATAACTATTTGCTTTGCGTTCAATGAGACCGTTATCCAAGAGGAACTTCTCCAATGCTTCGATCTGGAAGTCACCAGACTCGGTATAATTCAGCTTATCAAACCCAATGAGTCGATTAGACTCCACACCATTGATATAAAGGAGCACAGCAGGCAAGACTTTGACGCCTAGTCTTGTGACTAGGAATGGTGCATCTTCCACGTTTATCCGTATAAACTTGATAGATAAGTGTCTCTGTGCCAGCATCTCCAATTTGGAGTCCATAACTTTGCATTTTTCGAAGTTTGGATGGAAGAAATGAAGAACTGAGTACTTTGCTTTGGTTGTTATTTGTAGAACCTGTTGTTCGCTGAGAATTGTCTCCACTGTTCCGTGCCCTTCTTCAATATCTTTCTTTGACTGTTTGAATCTGATTCGAATGTGTTAGTATTGGTCAAAACAAGTTTCAAAACAGCGACAGACATACTGTTGTGAGAGCTCATGAAGCCTTCTTTCTCTATACTGGTCAAAATCTGAGTCTTCTTCCAGTAGTTCGAGTAGCTCATCGTCGTCGTCAGACTCTTCGTCGTGACCGAGCTTCTTCCTCAGAAGCTTATCCTGGTACGTCTCTAGTTCCACTTGATCTCTGCTCATGTCTAATTAAGGTCTCTCTGTATTGCGTAGATTCCACTAGAAGTAAGTGAATATTGATGGTCGTGATAGTACTTACTGCTAGTGATGATGATATTTTTCGCGTTCTTATATGAATCGAGACCCAATTCGATGATGAGAATGCCCTCACAATTGGCCAAACAATTCAAGGATCTCTCGCAAGTTTTGAGTTGATTTGATGACTGTATTCGTGAGATCCGATTTTGTTCCGCTATTGTTGTCTCCTTTTGTGTTACTGTTGAGCACCTCTTGTGCACGCTGTAGATTAAAGTCTCTTACTTAGTGTTAGTATAGATCCACACAACAAAACATAAAAGAGACGGCTCAAAAACGTACATGTTCTTCGAAATCTGCAGAATCTGACGCAGCTGCTCCAATTCGTCGATCTGCTCTTTTGTGGGGTCCATTGCGTATTTCCTGTTCAGCTTCTGTACGCGTTTCTGAGATTTCCCTATAAATTTTCCCCGATTTCGATTTGTTTATTATGTCCATTATCAAAACAAAGAAAGAAGCCCTTCTAAAGCCCCCCAAAAACTGGCACGAGAAACAGAGCGCCGGGCCCAATGAGCTCGCTTTACGACCTTGATCCGAGAATACGGAGCCTACTTTCCCTAGACAAGTTTTTGGTGCGTCTTTCTCCGCCAGTTCAGCGCTTATATGGAATCTGGAAGCATACTAACACCCCAACTAGGACAACCTCACGGTCTACGACTTCATCGAGGAACTCAGTAAGGACCACGTACCAGCCACCGCCACAGACGATGAGCTCCAGCATCTCGACCCAAAGCCCTTCATCAGAATCTTCGAGTCGACGCTGAGAGAATTGAAGAATCTAAGTACAGAGGCCGCCGTGAAAAGGACACAGTTGGAAAAGGAGGTCAACAAGTACGAGCTGGACCACAGCAGAAACATCCTCTCTTTGTCTACCCGCACTGAATCTATAAACACGCAATTCAAGCAGCTCGATGACCACATTTACAAGGCCAATTCCAAAATCAATCCACTGGCAGAGAACTTGACCACCATCATCAATGCCAAAGAGCGTTCATTAGGCACAATCTCGTTGATCGAAATATATACAGAGTTCTACAAAAAGGGACACTCCGATGGGTTAGAATACTTGATCAATGGCTCAATCAAGGACAAAAGAAAGTGTGCCACCACTGTTTCCCAACTCTTGTCTCTATCACAAAAGTTGATATCAGATGATTTGCAGAAATCTCAAGCATGTCATGATGCAATTCAAAAGTACTCAGAGTCGATGGAGAAATCCCTGTTGGAGGACTTCGATCATGAATACAGAGCTAATAACCTCGCCAAAATGAAAGACATTGCTGATATTTTGACGGACTACAACGGTGGTACTGCAGTGATAAAGAACTTTGTCAGTCAATACCAGTTCTTCATCAATGAAGAAAATGGAACTGAAGAAGATCTCAACAATTCAGCAGTCTGGGAGGAACTCGCAAACCCAGAAACGCACCAAGGTCTACCTACCCGGTTCACCGATTCCTTATTCAATACTATTGATGAAGCACTGAAGGATGAGACAGTAATAATCTTGGAGGTCTTCAGAGAACCAGTCACTGTCTTAGGCCTGTCCATCCAGAGAATCTATGCACAACAAATTGAATCAAAAGTGGAACTTCTCTTGACCAATGCATTGAGTGCTGGAAGCCTTGCATATCTGAGAACACTATACGCGTTATACATCACTACAAGCACTTTTTCAAAGAACTTGAAGACCTTCTTCCAGACACACCTGGCAGGACAACATCAGGGTAAAATTGATGAATTGAATTCAACTATTGATCAGAGCTTCAGTGATCTCTTCATTTCTCATTTGAGTGATTCCAAATACTTTGAACTCGAGAGAAAGACCTTAGAGAATGCACTGGGTAATGTCATCGGCCACTACCAACAACTGAACGAGTCTTCAAGCAGCGGGAAGCTAGCTGCTAGATCATCATCTAAAAGTCAGGTCGTTGAACATGACTTGGTTAATGAATATGAAAGCTCTAATAGAAGAAGTAAGGTTGGTCTACAGTTCAAAAATTTCATGAGATCGCATCTTGAGAGGTCAAGCTCATTTAAGAGATCAGGATCCGCAAATGACCTGAGTGATCTAAGATACAGCCCAGAGGAACAAAAACTAAACAAAAGATTGAACCTTGAGAGTGTTGAAGCATTGCTTAAGAGTGCTGTGGAGTCTCTTTCCAGATCCATTGAACTTTCACCAAACAAGGCAGTACAATTCAGTATTGAAGTGCTTGAGATGCTACTAAGTTGGGTTGGGAAAAGTTATGTCCGCACTGGCCTTGATGTATCATTCACGGACTTGCTACATCAGGACAACAAGTCTGATTCATTTGATCTTGATTTCCTTTACAACGTGAATGCATCAAGTGAGATACTATTTTTGGTATCGACTTGCATAAGAACAGTCCTACTTCCATTATCCAGCAACAATTCACATGCCAAACAAAAAATCCTGAAACTGACGAACCAGTATGTCTCTACTGTGGAGATTGAGGTGAATGTGATCCTGGAAGAGATGTTGTCCAAGTCGAAAGACAAAGTTCAGGCAGCCTTATCAAAGCAGAAGAAGAAGGATTATTTCACAAGTGAGCTGCTAGAGACGGATACACTGGCCTGTGTATCTCTCTGTAAATTCCTGAATGAGTTCTATGAACAAGTCATTGAGTTCCTAAATGGTGAAAACTTGACTAGAGTCTTGAAAGAACTTGGTGATTTCACATTCAATCAACTATTTGAACATTACAAAAATTTCCAGGTCAACTCTACAGGAGGAATTGTTGCCACGAAGGATATCATTAGTTACCAACAGACTATTGAAGCCTGGAAGATTCCATCAGTATCTGAAAACTTTGCTCTGTTGAGAGAAATTGCCAATCTGTTCACCATCCAGCCAGAACTATTGAACTCACTAACAAAAGAAGGCCTACTGGCGAATGTGAAACCTTACGTGTTGAGACAATTCATTGCCAAAAGGTCGGACTACAACACGAACACAAACTACTTGGACAAGCTAAGAGGGATAATATGATGACGGCTTAAAAAAAGACAGACAGGCAGACAGACATTGTTTCTATGACCAATGGAAGGCGTTAAAATAGATGGAGAATATGGTTATGACACCACTTGTAGTTAACGTTCCGTTCACCAAAAGAGCCAACCAATCAGCTTCTGTGTTTTCAAACCGCACAGTCTTAACAGGTTCTGCAATAGGAAGACCCAACTGGTCCCTCCGTACCGCATTCTGTACTGATCTAACAGCACGGTTCCAATGCTTTGGCGTGAGATATATCACGACGAATATCAGAACATTGAGTAGTGCAGCGAACGCATAGGACTTCAAAGTGTAGTAAGGGTCAGGCAAGTAGCAGATATTTGTCTGGTATGTGTTGGTTTTGTCATGATCCTTAGTGTTCAAGGACAATAACTGAATGGCAGGGTGTTGTATGCCCATGTTCATGGAGCACGACTTGACTGTGATCTCCTCTGCGGTGTTCGACTCGCCATATGTATGCTGAACGTGGCAATAGTCATGATCATCTCCACTGAATGCGATCTTTGGCCGCACCTTCGACAAAATCTCCTGTGCTAGTTTGTGCTCAATTACGGTCTGATACTGATCGCCTCTCATTATAGGGAATTTCTGATGTGATTCACGAAGCGGGCCACATTGTTGTGTTGCAGGGTCTCTGTATAATGGAACATGTGAGAATAGGATTCTTGGTGGATCGTTTGGGTTGAGAGGCGCCAGTTTCTCTAGCACTCTGCGTGGAGAGTCAGTCACGTCCTTATTGGAGAAGTCTGAAAGGGATATGGTGTCAAGGAGGACAAACGTGTGGTTTCCAACCTCGTGGATAGATGAAGTCTCTCCAAACACCGCCTTGAATCTTTTCAGGGCATCTAGCTCAACTGTCTCGCCAAATCCAATGTCGTGGTTTCCTGGAAGGGACATTATGATCTCTTTTCCTGGGATATGGTGATATATCGAAAGGAATCTCTTGAATTCGTCATACCAATAGGTATCATTCCAGTTTCTACCACCATCGAACAAGTCTCCTAGAAAGACAGTCGTGTCGCTGTCCAGAACGTAGTTGACGTACTCCCAGTTCCGTCTGTGGTAGTTGTCTATGAGCTGTCTGGCGAAGAAGTTGACGATTGCTGGTCTGTCAGGGTATGAGTGAGCGTCCATGATTTGAGGGTCAGCGAACAAGGCGACTCTATGCGGATCTGAGTCCCATTTCTCCCACTTGGACCAGTCGCACTTCTGAACTGTATGTCTCACGTAGGTTCTCTCGAAGTAATTGATGATGGTCCACCAGCACAGAAGGGCAGCGACGATTGTCTTCCAGTGTATTCTGGCCTTGATCTCTCTGAAGGTGTTCATGATGGAGAGCGAAGGGAGCGATCTGGACTTTGTCGGGGCGGGTTTGTACGGCTCTGGTGCGGGCGTATAGGGCGTGATTCCTTGCTGTGGTGCGCGTCCTCTGAAAGAGATTTCCATGGCTCAGTGCGCCTGGACGTTGTTTGATGGCAGCTTCTTCTTCTTCTTCTTCTGGCTGGTCGAATCGTCTAAATCGGGTTTGTTTTCCTTTTTCCCATTCCGAACAGGCGCGGGGGGTTCTAGGCGGAGGACTCTCCCTAAATCCCAGAAGGAGCTTCGCCTAGACTTTAGGCAGAGAGCACTGAGAGCACCACATTAAAAGTGGTTGCTGATGTGCTAATTGACTCGTGGAAAGCTTGATATTGAGCGTAGTTAAAGGGAGGGAGACTAGTGCTGAGATACTGACTCCCTTTTAGTGCTGAAACAGAGCTGAAACGGGTATGAAACCAGCTCTGCTCTTATAAAAGCTCACCTTGTTGGCCCCATCGAACGAGGAAAATCAACTTCACCAACCGCACAGATGCTCTCATTTGCCAGAAAGATCCCGCTTAGACTTCTCAGGAACAGTGTCATCCTCCCTAAGAGACACATCTCCGCCACTTCCAGCAACAACTACTTCAAAATGACGAGAAAGTGTCTTCCCCTGCCACAATATGACCCATTGTTCAAGGTGGACAAGAACGACAGGGACTACAAACCAATCGTGTGGATCGACTGTGAGGTAAGCTAGATTGATCGTACCGGCCGTAGGGAATCCAAATGCTAACGAACTGCAGATGACAGGGCTCAATACCCTGACTGACCACATTATCGAGATCTGCTGTATTATCACAGATGGGGACCTTAATATAGTGGACGAGGGATACGAGAGCGTGGTCCATTACGATAAGTCAATTTTGGACGCAATGGACCAATGGTGCACGCAGCATCACGGAGATGTAAGTGTTGTTGTGTCTTGTTCGGTCTGGGGACGGAAAGGTACTAACTGAACTACACAGAGCGGGCTCACAAAGAAGGTTATAGAGTCAACAAAGACGCTTGAACAAGTTGAGGAGGAATTACTCGAATACATCAAGAGATTCACATTACCAAAGGCAGCAGTACTGGCAGGAAACACGATCCACATGGACCGAGCCTTCATGATCAGAGAGTTCCCGAAAGTGCTGGACCACCTCCATTACAGAATCATTGATGTCTCATCCTTTTATGAGTTTGGACTGCGTCATAACACGAAGCTGTTCAGATCAGCACCAAGAAAGAGAGAGGCACATACGGCAAAGGCAGACATATTGGAGTCTATTGCGCAGATGAAGTGGATAAGAGACGGATACTTAGTTGGTCCCGTCAGCGAAGAGAGGAAGTGAGACACATCTGTATAAGTCATAGACCAATTGAGTGTTGATGTGAATTATGAATATAATAACAGTACGTTGACTGCGAGCTTGACAAGCGGTGATCTTTTAGCCGAAGCGACAGTTATTGGAGGTTTACAGCAGATTGCTCTCCTCATGATTATGATTACTGAGCAGTACTAGTACTGAGTAGTACTGAGTATCGTACGGTGTAGCACCCTGGTCCCTGGCTAATGATCACCGTCTAGTTATAAATTGGTTTAAATTCGCCGTAATAATAATCTGCAATGTTAACTTAATGATCTGAAATCAGACTACTTAAAGACAACAATAGAAGGCCTTCGAAGTTCGCATACTTTGACAGGATAGGCGGGAACTGACTATTACTATATATATAACTAGTGTAAGTATAAATCAATTTTGTTTGGTTGATCAAGTCTGGAAAGTCATGGATTGTACCGTTGATCTTTTGTCTTTTGTATACACTGTAGCCATATAATATCAAATCTCAGTGCAGTCGCCCTGCCAATACACTGCCCAGTTATTATCAACTGTTTCACTCGCGTTCCGTGTCCAGGACTACTGGCAGGTACCATCCCAGATCCACCAGCTGCAAGAGTCAAAACCCATAACTACAACTCGCCGGCCGAATTCTATACAGATTGAGATAGATTGAGATAGTCGTCGCTTTCATTGATATGCAGACTTTATCAACTACTCCTGCACAATGAAATACCAAATTGTAAACAAACAAGGAGTAGTAACCTTGCCAATATGATTATCAATTCAACCACTACACTAGTGACTACACCACTATCTAATTATCCTTCTAATTCACTTAAACATTATCATAACCAACGTCACCAACTAAACTATGTACTCGACGTTGTAAAACAAAACAGAAATGAACACCATAAAACAAAACTAATACCTTCCGTCCTTTCACAGATCCCAGAAACACCAAACACACACATACTAAAGCCTAAATCATCTCCTCAACCTCAACCTCCTCCTCGATCGTGTCCTTTGTCAACAAATGCGCCTTGATACAAACCTTTGGCTGACTCAGTGCCAAATGCAACTCCGGCTCAGTCATCAATGGCACGTAATGGATACTCATCTGGTTCTTGTAAAACAACTTCACAATCGTACACTTCACATCACACTCCAGTCTCGTGAGGATCGACTGTTTGATTTCCTCCAACGTCACATCCGCTTTCACTTTCAACGCAAAGATATCGTCATTGGAAAACACTTTAACCTTGATAAATTCCCCGGATGAACGTAGACTGTTCGAGATAGTTGGAGCTGAACGGTTTCTACTTCTCACTTTGAACTCAGGTGGCTCATAAAAATCAGCATTCTGTGAGAAAAGCGGCTCAGTCGGCGTGTCGAAGTTCATGTCATTATCGTTAATGTCTGCATCTTCACTAATGTTGAACTGGCATGGCGATTGGCCCTTGAAGGGCTTGCTGCTGAAGTAGCTTCTTGGGGTTGGTGGTACTGATGGCATTGATGTGACAGAGGACGATCTCTGGGATGGCCAATTAGGCGACTGTGACACTGTAGGTGAGTTCCACACTGTTGGTGTAGGTGGGGCATTCAAACTAGTGGTGGAGTTCGCTCTCTTGTAGACCCCGCTAGGTGCAGGCAGTGGTGGAGTCACCGAAGTGGAGATGCTCAGCGATGGCTTCTTCCTGTTCAGAGGAGCCCTGGAGATGGCCTCTTTCGAGATCGGTCTATTTGACGTAGGGCTTGCGGTATGTTCTGGGGTTTCTTCTTGTGTGGTTGGAAGTATGTCTGGCTTGAAGCGTTGTAACGTCTTCTCTGAGGACTCGACAGTAGGGGAATGAGGCTCTCGTGGTGGGAGTGCCGCCTTGGCCACTTTTGTTGGGAGTGGCTGAAGAATCTGTTCGATCTTCTCGTTGGTTAGGGTCTCATTGGCAGAGAGCTCGATGTCTCCTAATCTCGGTTGGATCCATTCGTTGAGGATCTTGTGATAGTTCAGCTTGTGCTTATTCTGGACTATTCTGAATATGTAAATGTTGAGCACTTGACATCTCTGAAGAAGAATCGAAGACAATGTCTGGAGATCTGGCCTTGGAATTGGATCAGGAAGCGGTGGTAATTTCCGTATATTGTCATACGTCTCTCCAGCATCCTTCAGTGCCTCGACTATGGCACAATGCAGCTTGTAGAAGTCCTGGTAGTAACGGCACAGGTGTCTTCTCTTCCCGTCGCTCATGCTGACATCGACACGGTACCAGTATCTTCCGCTATGGCAGGAAGCATTTCTGACGAGGCCTGACACGGGAAGATGGTCATCCACACTGAATGATGAGTTTGGAGACTTTGTGGTGGACTGGAATGAAAAGTGTTGTTCACTTCCTGAGCTGATTGAGGAATTCAGCGAGGAGTATTTGACAGAGACTCCGCCTTCTTCAGATGCAGTGGAGTTTGAACGTGACGCCTCGGGGGAGTGCTCCTCCTTGTCGGAGGTGGTGGTCTCTCCGCTGATTGTGAGTGTCTGTGAAGTGATGTCCTCCATAGGCGAGCTTTCACCACTCGAAAACTTCTCCACCTGCGCGGTATCGTCTATATCCGTGAAAGATGTGGTCTGTTCACCTTCCTCCTCTCTCTTGGATAGCCAACCTTCGTCCATCTTGACGTTCTTCCCATCCTTCTTCAAGCTCACAACTTTCACGTAGCTGGCTGGGACAAGACCCGGCTCACTCAGTCTTCCGATTGGCTTTACCAGAATCCAGCCATTCCCTTTTCTTTCTATCAACTTCAAGGCTTCGCCCACCCCAATAGAGAGTTCGTGTCTGTTCTCAGCCTTGAAGTCGAACTTGGAGATGAGGATTATTTGCTGATCTGGCGTACTTCTCGGTATCGGACTGGTGGGGCCATCGGAAGAGGTCGAAGGTCTTTGCTGGGGTGTCGAAATCTTCAGGTTCTTTGCTGACTTTGTTCTATGTGCAGTCTTGAACATTGCGTGTTATAAACTTTGGAAATGCTCTGGTAGATTATACGAATCTTGATTATAACTCTGTTGTCGTTGGATGGAAGTAGGGGAATGAGGTAGTAGTAGCGAATGTAAGCCCAACTGTCCGTGTGATAAGTCTTCTATAGCACTGGTTTGTTGTTGATGGATGAAGTGAAAATCTTCAAGCTCTCTAAGTGGAATGATGCTGCTATGCTTCTTCAAATGGGTACGGAATGTTGATCGAAGATGAAGTGGTTCTCGTACTTCACTCTCTTTATGGTGTCAACGTTCGAAGTTGTGCCTATAAAATGTAAGACCTCAGCTTTTAATAAAGGCAAAGGACCAAAACAAACCAAGAGCTTGCCGATTACTGTGTTCTTGTAACAACAGCTTCGAAGTAAAATTACCTTTTCCATAGATAAAACTCGATTAGGGATATTTGTGACGCGGTTGACGCAATCCAACGCCTGAACAGACCTCAAAGTACGGTAACTATGCCTGTTCATGCACAATACGCGTTTTCCGAAGAACTTAAACGTAAACAATATTTTACCACAGCCGAGACAACAACATGCGATAACTGGAAGTTCTTTGTCACTGGTCAGTGCTGAATGAGAGTATTAATTGCCAATTAGGCGACATATGTCAGACATTACACAGACGTATTTCTTTTTTATGTCTATAGCCTCAATAATTGGTGGAGCGTTGGTGTCTAGACTATAGGGATAAGTCCGTGCAGAACCAGAGATCTGGACCGCGTTTTACGCTTTTAAGCCAAAACCCCCACAGACTGTATAGGATGGTAAATGCGCTTATTGCTTGAAGAAGCACCACATAAAGCTAAAAGTTTGGTCTGAACTGGATCAGTACTTTATACAGTGGACACTGGACAATTTCATCATTCATGACATGTGCTGGGTATTAAATAAGCCACCCGGTCCTTTCCGGTGAGATTTCACCAGTTCGGTTGGAGAGTGTAGTAATGGGTTGTAACGGACTTTTGACTATCAGTTCCGATGCTGTCCACAGATGATCCATCAATTGAACACACGAAGCTATACTTTATACGAAAAAAAGAAGTGTCAAGTGTCAAAGTCGTATTGTTGTGTTTTTACGCGTTAGGGCCTGAATATGTAGAGTGTGTTATCTGACCCAGTACCTACTTAGGGTAAAATATTGAACTAATTAAGCAGCGAAATAAAATAGTCATAATTCACAGCACATAGATGATTAACTACTTATTGCGATATCTTGGTTTCAGACTAGGTTGACAAACGATTTGCTAGAGGACGGATGTTGATTTGCCAGCTCTCTTTTTTTTACTGAATATGGGCTTTTCAAAAAATCCATTGTCAACTAACTTTATATATATGTAAACAAACGATTCCCAAACTAGTTGTTTGGTAGACAACCTAACCGGGCCTTAATGCACCCAGAGTTACTTCTATTATCATGATTCATCATGCTAGAAGTGTTGAGTCTTAACTATAGAGGCCCATCAAGGGTTTTCTTTGTTGTTTACATTTTTTGGGCAGGGGTCAGGGGTCAAGGACTAAGCTCACAGTGCACACCACTAAACATCACTGAAGATCCTCCATCCTGACACAGGGCTCGAAAATACGGGCAAATAGTAGTTTATTAGCTCGTTAGATTTGAGGCTCAACAGAGGCCCCAGCTTCTTGCGTTCATGTCAGGACTCAGGGCGCAGTAGCAGTACGCGCTTGTGTTCCAGATGTATACTAGCGCGACGCGTTTGTTGACAGTTTATATGACTGCAACAACAGATCTGCGACAATCATGCCACATAATTGGAAGCTGAACAATAAGGAAAAAAAAGGTTCTGAAGAGATATCTGGGGTCATAGATAACTATTAAGAGTATTCATCTAACTATCTACATGGTGCTATACTTATACAGTCTCTTCTCCGTACTTCTGAACCACAATAATTGAGGTCGTTATGATTATAAGGTTGCATTGGGCTGTTTTCTGTAACCATAGAGATTATATCCATCACTCAATCTGAAGAAGTAACCGAAAACTCTAAATGCTGAAAATAAGTTTCATCTCTTAATCTGAAATCGTTCGCCGTTGATGCGGTTCATCTGTACATCATATTGATTGGAGACACTTTCATGGAACAGCCTAGTGCTGTATGATCGTAGTCCCTTCGACCCAGAGTTCATACCGGATGAAGGGGGCCAATTCCGAGTACAAACAAGGGCATTTAACCCCCTGGTTTATCTAATTCTTGTTCATTTTGAACGTGTATTCATCATTCATTTATGTTCAAAAGCACCCTAGTGTTATTCGTGCAATAGTCAGCGTAGAAGTCAAGAACGTCTTTGTCGTCAATAACGACTTTACCTCTTCCGTTATCCGATGTGTTGTCCCACTGAGATACCGATCTGTGCACACCAACCACTATTGTCATTCCCTTGGGCCACTCATCTAAATCGATTCTTTCATGAACTCTTTCTCCCTTAACTATGAAATTCAACAATGTCTGTGCAACTTTCTCTCCCTGGCGGAATGCTCCTCCCGCTGTCTTGATGATAGGTAAGTTAGTGACATCACCAAGAACAAATATGTTCTCATGTCCTTTCATCACCATAGCAGTATCAACGATTACTTCATTCGAGGAAACGTCAATCGAGTCCTGGAAAAGAGGTAAGAGCGGTTCAATGTTATTGTAGTGCGAATTGCACCAAAGGTTGAGATCAGATTTGATCACCTCATCTGTCGTCGTGAGCAAATTACCATCTTCTTGCTCCCTCTTCACTCTTGTGTTGAGTTTAAGTTCAACACCAACAGACTCCAGGTGGGTTTTAATTTTGTCTATCAAGTTCAGTGAAGCATAAACCTCAGGTGGGAGATGACCATGTGGATGTACTAGAGTGACATGCTTTGCTGGATATGTGTCTTTAATCTCACCAGCAACTTCAATTCCTAGGGCACCACCACCAATAACTGTGATTCTTTTAGCAGCTTCGATCTTCGGTTTGTACTCAGTGACCTCTTTGACATATTGATCTTCTGTAAGCCCAACCGGGTCCATCGGCCAAGGTCTGCGTCTTCCTGTGGAAAAAACGGCATAGTCGAAGGAAAGCTCCTTCAAAATCTCGTCATTATTGAGCTTGTATTTGATAGTGTTGTCGTCAACAAAGTTGACACACTTTCCATGAATGAAATGAAGGTTGAGATTCTCCGGGAGCTGCTGGTTCGCTTCTGCAGTCAATACTCTCTCCTTGAACTCTGGGTCAGTTGATTCAACCGTCTTGAATCTCAGATTGAAGTTCTCGACATTCAGATAGATCTTTCTCGCAAAGTTAACATCTAGTATAGCCTTTGGTATACCAAGCACGTTGAGGAACCCGGCCCTTGGGTCTATTAGGAAGACATCCACCTTGATGTGAGGGTCCACACCGAGCGCTGTGAACTCCTTGACAAAGTACTTCAGAGAGGTCAAGCCCCCAAATGATCCACCAACAAAAAGAAGTTTCGTCAATTTCTGTACTGACATTGTGGAAGCTGACTGTGACGTATTCTGTGTGGCCAGTTGAGAACTCCCTGATTAGTGATTTGGGTCTTTCTTTATATACCCGTTGACAGTTGGCAAAGCTGGGTATTACAGTCCAGTTTATGTTCAGATTCAACGGACACTATGCAGGATCAGCGTTAACCTTCAAGGACCCTTAAGATTGAACAATCCAAATATTCCAGAGCGTTATTCTATAGTAGGGAGACCCGAACAACGCACAATAACGGCAGACAACAACAGTATAGCGTGGAAAATGTACCAGTACGTATGTGTATATAACCCTTTAAGCTGCCTCCCGAGTACAGGTTCCCGGTTATAAAGTGGGTGCCATGTACTGAAAAAAAGGTGTATAAATTAACGGCCCCGGCAGCCCGGCTTCGTGAAGGCCAGAGAAATGCCATATCACTCAACCAGTCATATATATCTACACTGTAAATCTCAAAATAGAACATATCACTACTCCCAATTTGATCCCCAAGTTGATCAACCCTTAAAATATCAATACGAAATGCCTCACCTTTCCATATAATTTGGCTGCTTATCACTTTGATCAGCTGCACGCGAATTAAATTAGATTTATTAACGTTTGCCCCGAGCTAAACCCGAAAAACCCTCCAAAAAGTTTAAAAGTTTAAAGGTTCAAAAGTTACCCGGGTTTCGCGATTTTTTTAACTTAAACTTTTTTGGGTTTCCATGGTTATATTCTAAATCTAACTTTCGCGCTTTTTCCTGAAACAAAATCAAAACAAAACAAAAACAACAAAAAGTGATCCCTCATAGTTTTGCGTCTTCTGTTCCCAAATCAACGAGACGCCCTAGACGCTTCCTGTCCGCCCCACCCTTATTCATTCGCTTTTCATAGAGACTCTCATGGTCCAGGATAACATCTACAAGAGGGCTAGAGGTGATTCAAACGCTCCACTTGCTCTGCTCGATCTCAACCAGGTACAAAATGTCAGCCATATCCCACAAATGACCACATCATCATTGAAAAGAAAGTCCAGCAACGTCTCTAATAGACAGTCTATGATTGGAGCTCCCAGAATAAATGGCTCCCAAAACACCAGAAGCTCTAATGCGGGGCTCACCGACATGGTCCAGCAGAGTGCCCTTCGAAGTGTCGGGAGACGTTCCATTGCGTCCTCCATGAACTCCATACAGAGAAGCAACATCAACACCAACAACAACCGTGTCAGCTCTTTCGGTCTCGGTACTCTATCTCTGTCACAATCCCAGTCTCAATCAAAAGACCGTCGTCCATTGAGGGACAGAAACTTCCAGCTCACTATGCAGCAAGACATTCTGGACTTCTTGAACAACCATAACTTCGAGTACGAGATGAAGCACGCCTTGAATCAGAAGTCTTTGAAGAACCCAACACAAAAAGACTTTGTGCTGGTATTTCAGTTCCTATACAAGAAGATTGACCCAGGATACAGATTCACCAAATCTATTGAGACTGAAGTCTATTATGTCTTGAAGAATATCAAATACCCATACTTGGATTCCATAACCAAGTCTCAGATTTCTGCTGTTGGAGGACAAAACTGGTGTGTGTTCTTGGGAGTCTTACACTGGCTTGTTGAACTGATTGGACAGCTTGAACTTTCGCAGGCCGATAATGAGCTGAAACTCAATGAAGACAATGAACTTGAACTCGAGAGAATCTTTGTGAACTACATCGTCAAATCCTACAATGCGTTTCTCAACAACATTGATGACTATTCGGACTTCTATAGTGATATGCACCGTGAGTACGATGACTACTCGAAGAACATGATGAACGAAGCCGAGGCACTGGACAAACAACTACAAGCTTTGCGAGAGACGAATTCCAAACTAGTCAGCGAAGCTGAATCCTTCAACCAGATTGAAAAGAAATCACAGGCCTTGGAGTCAGACTTATTCAAGTTCAAAGCTTACATTGAGTCAATGCAGAACAGAAAGTTGAAATGGAGCTCTGTTTTGGATCAGATCAAACAAGAGATGGTGAATTCTGAAAATGAGTTGGCAAGAACAGAGGAGGAAAAGAATCAGCTGCAGAAGCAGATCACAGATCAGGGATTGACAGCTAAAGACATCGATCGAATGAACAATGAAAGAGACCGTATTTCTAAGTCTATTGATGCCCTCAACCAAAGATTGAATGAGATCTCCAAGGTCGTCCATTCGAAAGAGCTCGAAGCCCAGCAATCTTATGAGTCACTATCTACTGCATTGAAAGAGTACAACTTCACTATTTACTCCATTGCATCGAGCATACCTGATTTTGACTCCTCAAAGTTTATCGTCAAGTTGGACAACCTTCTGAATGATGACAAAATTGGAAAGAGTGTCGAGGACCTATTGAAGGGGCAAAGCACTAAGGATATCAGACACCATTTGTTGGCTTTGAAGTCTGATGTTACCACCAGAATCCACAAGATTCAAGATGAAACCATCAATGTTCAAGAGACTATCGACTCCGTCAACGAGCTTCTGAATGAGAAGTCTGAACAAATAGAGGCCCTGGAAGCCAAACTATCTGCATCAAAGATAGAGTATGAGGAACTGTATGAGAACATGACCAAGGAGGCAACCTCTTATCATACTGAGATAGAGCGCTTCGAGAGTGAACTCAAATCAATACAGTCGAGCACTACGCAGAGCAACTCTCGTCTTGACCACCACGCGAAGACAATTGATATGGAGTACAACAAGTTAAAGAACCACATCAGTCAAGATCGTGAAATTCTCTACTCTAAGGCACAGAAAATGATGGATAAGGTGATCACCTTCAAGTTGAATATACAGGGCGCCTTGGAGGACCTAGAGACTACAGTGGTTGACGAGATTGGAAAGCAGAGGCAGGGGGCATAGAGTAACGGGTGATATTTTCTGTTTTTTGGGGGTGTTTTGAATGTCTTTGAAAGGGTATGATCGAAGGGATAGTTTAATGATGTATTAGTATTAATTTTATGTTTGTTTTTAGGGTACTACTTCGTAGTACGGTGTATAATGAAATCGTAAAACCATGATAATTAAAAAGATATTGATATGAGTCTCATAACTCACTTCTTCCCCTTCTTATAGTACATCTTCTGGATCAATGGGTGGTGTTCCTTCAACTCCTTGTTTCTATTCGAGCCATACTCGACATAGGCCATGTCTTCACCACCTGCTAAACTGGCCAAAGAACCAGCCGTTCTCTGTGCTTTGACCTTGCCGTTCTTATGATGAGATCTCTTCACGACGTTCGAGCCTCTTCCGACCGAATTGTCAGCATCATCTCCGACTTCAAGACCAGCAGCGTCTTCATTCTTCAAAAGAACTTCCTGTAGTAATTCCCTTCTTTCCCTTGCAGAGGAATACGCTAAGTTTGGAAGGTTTTCCATTCCATGTAAATGTGTGATAACTTTGAACGCATAACCTTGGTCCACCAGGAAGGCCTGTCTCTTCGTGGAGTAGTACATCTCCTGTGTGTCTTTCGACACCAACGAGTAGAAGAAGGCATTGAAACCCTCATCGTTTCTTCTCTTTGCTCTCAAGATACGACCCAGTCTTTGTGCTTCTTGACGACGAGAACCATAATGGGAAGAGATCTGGATCAGACAAGTCGCCTCTGGTAAGTCAATGGAGGTATCACCCACTTTTGACAAGAAGATGGTATTGACTTGATCGTTGTATTGGAAATTCTGCAAAATGTTCATACGCTCCTGTTGGGGTGTGGAACCGTAAATGAAGGGCTTTCCCAGTTTCAAAGCGTACTCTTGAAGTGCATAGACATTGTCAGCAAAGACAATAATCTTATCTCCTCTCTTCTCGTGATAGTGGATCAAGAACTGGCAGGCCTGGAACTTGGTAGGATTCATAATGTACAGGAGCATTCTCTTTCTTGCGCTTTCTCTAAGATATTCCTGGTAGAACTCGGAGGTCATTGGACACCAGACTTCGGCACATTGCACATTAGCGATGTGGCCCTTTTGGGCCAGATCCATCCAGTTAGCCTCATACAGCTTTGGACCAATTAGGAAATTCAAATCACTAATCTTGTCATCTTCTCTGACCAGAGTTGCAGTCAAACCAAGCTTAGCGTGAGCGGCAATAGTCGTGACGACTCTTCTGAACATTGCAGCTGGAACAACATGCACTTCGTCCAAAATGATGAAACCCCACTCTCTTGATGTCAAGAAATCCATCACTTTCTGAGAATCATGGGATCTATTTCT
Source organism: Komagataea wickerhamii (assembly GCA_030574915.1). Lineage (NCBI taxonomy): Eukaryota > Fungi > Ascomycota > Saccharomycetes > Phaffomycetales > Wickerhamomycetaceae > Komagataea > Komagataea wickerhamii. The sequence continues at coordinate 18,139 of JAJMFU010000019.1, forward strand.
CGTGTTTGCCACCATCGAATAAGTGGAAACAACCAGACCTGCTTCACTCTGGAACATCTCCTTGTTATCTGAAGTGAACACAGCAACATTCTCAGGCTGGATTGTACACCACTGGAGGAACTGCTGTCTCCATTGCATAACAGACACAGAAGATGTACACAACACAATGACAGACTTTCTGATAGTACAGGCAGCAGTGATACCGACCAAGGTCTTACCAGCACCACACGGCAGCACAATGATACCTGATCTAGCACGACCGTTACCAAACATCTTACTTAAAGACTTCTCCTGATACGGTCTGATTTGCGTCGAGGGCTTCAAATCAATATCCAGATCTGGGTTCCGCTGGTCATTACGGAAATCATATTCTTCAAGCACTGGGTAATCAATCTCCTGACAACGCTTCTTGACAATCTCGACTGATTCATTGGCGATTTCAAAGGCATGAACAGCATCTAGATCATCCTCCTCAACATCATCTTCCTCGCCTCTTCTTTCGCCAACAACAGAGGCGTAAATGTCCTCCACTGTGTTTTCGTTCTCTCCTGGTGGCTTAGTTCCCGGAATCTTCAAATCACCTTTCTCAGGTGCCTTCTCCTTTGAGAGCCCCGACTCTGTTGTTGTAGTCTCACTGGAATCTATTCTCAATTTACCCAGAACAGGGTCCTTAAGCAACATCTGAAGAATATCAGCCTGGGTACTTTCCACAAAGTATCTATTGTGCTTTAGAACCAACTTCACTTTACCATAGGACACAGTGGCACTCTCGATGAATTCTATAATACTTCTCGCCACCGGCATCTTCGAGAGTCTCTCCAACACAGAAATGATATCATGAGTCTCCAATCCCACTGAAACAGCAGCATAAAGCGAATAAGCTGTAATACGATACTCATGGATATGACTCGGTCTAGAAATCGGCTCTGCTATAGTGACAAGGAAATCCTGTGCCTGTTCTGCCAGAGGAGAGAAACTCTCTAGAATGATTCTGCCATCGTTTGGTGAAATCCATAACGGTCTGGAGGCGTGATCAGGTTTTAGCTTGAGATAGCTGAAGTCGTTCCGGTTAAACATCCTCGAAACCACATCGGGCACGTAGTCAGCAGGGACATCCACTAAAGAGTCAAAGGAGGACGGTTCGGCGGAATCAACGGCAGAGGCCTTCTTCGCTGTGGGCTTCTTTATGGTCAAGTTCAGCTTTGACTTCTTGCCATCGTACTCGTCATCCAGTTCCTCAGCCTCAGAGAAACTGGTATTGGTCGAATCAGAGAAGTTCTCCTCGCCGTCATAGTCACCGTAGTTCTTCCGAGAACCAGCACGGAGAGACATCGGGTCTGTGAACACAAGAAGCAAAGAGATTAGAGACATATTAGAAATACAAAGTACAAAAAGTGCGCTTCTTCAAGTTTATGAGGCGAATGACATAATCTTACACCCACACACCACAGAGATGAGCTATATAGAGAGCCAATTATGACAGTTTTCTAACTGATTAGGAAGGTTCAAGCTCATACACAGATACAGATAGATACCTTCGAATAAAGTACAAATATTGATCCAAATACATGCAAAATTTAAAGCCCAAACAAAAGTAGAATATGTCACCTGGGAGGAATTCGGGTCTATTAATCGGTGAACTTGTATGAACCAGAGGCCATCGTGATGGAACCACCTCTGTACGAACCTCTCTTCATTTTGTTCTTGTTCTTGGTGAAGTCCTTTCCTCTGACAGCACCTAGTTTCTCGTTGGCCATTTCTCCCCAAGTACCAGCAGCGCCTTTGTAAGTGTTATCCTGTAGAGCTTGAGCCTCGAAAGAGATCTTTGATCTGTCTATTCTGGAGAAGTGGTTACGCTGACCTGGTTTGAGTTCTGGTTCTTGTGATGTTGGCGCAGTGGATTCTCTGGAGAATGATGGGGATGCAGTTTTAGAGGATGATTCACTGGTTTTGGCCTTTTTGGTCTTTGGTCCCTCGTCTTCTGAAGAGTCAGAGTCAGAAGAATCAGATGAGTCGGATGAGTCGGAGTCAGAGTGGGATCTCTTCTTGCTCTCGCCCTCCTTTGCCTCGTCGGCATCGCTGTCGGAGTCGTTGTCGGAGTCTGAGTCTGAAGAGTCTGAAGAGTCTGAACTGGAGTCCGAGCTCGAGTCGTAGTCTGATGATGAGCTTGAGCTAGAGTCGTCAGATGAGTCGTCAGAAGAGTCGTCAGAAGAGTCGGAGTCGGAGTCAGAGTCAGATGAGTCATCGCTGGATGATTCCTCGCTCTTGTCTTCCTTTTCCTCCTCCTTCTCTTCCACTGGCTTCTCCTCAGTGTCCTTCATCTCTTCATCAGAATCAGAGTCAGAGGATTCTGAATCACTCTCAGAACCTGAATCTGAGTCCGAATCACTGCTGCTAGACTCGGAATCGGCTGACTCTTCCTTTTCTTCTTTCTTCTCTTCCTTGTCCTCCTCTTCCTCATCGGAACTGAAGTCAGATGAGTCGCTGTCAGAAGATGAATCAGAATCAGAAGAAGAGTCTTCTTTCTCCTCTACCTTCTTTGGCTCCTGCTTGTCTTCATCAGCGCTCTCATCGTCAGAAGACTCGGAGTCACTGCTGTCTGATGATGAGCTTGAATCACTAGAGTCCTCCTTCTCAGATTCTGAACTGGAGGAATCCTCCTTCTCTTCCTTTATCAAATCCTCCAACTTCCCATCAGCTTCGGAAACAGAGATGCTCTTCTTCTCCAATTCTTTAGACAACTTCTCAGCAGCACCTTTGAAACCTTCACGGTTTAGATAATCAGTAATGAGTCCAAGAACATAAGACTGGGATGCCATTTCGCCACACAAATCAACCACAGAATTTGCTTCTTAAGTTGGAAAGTGACACTTTCTGAAGTGGAAAAAAAATTCAGCAGTTTTTTTTTTCTTTTTTCTTTTGTGATTAGGTAACTATTTTGTTAGGGGCACTCGACCAATACGTTAAGAAAATGGATCAACTACAAACTACGTAAAAATCTTCCGAGGATTCAATTACAAATCAGTCGTCTTCGTGATATATTCGTCTATTCGTCATTCATACTCATTACTTAAGTTGGTTTTTTAGAGCTTGTTCTCCTTTTTGCGGATGAAATATTCCTTCTCCAGTTTGGCATAATTAGCATTGAATATCTCCTTGTACTTTGTCTTACCCAAATAGACACTCTCCTCCACCTCTTTAGTGCTCTTTCCAATGTTCTTCTTCAATCCATCAACCAGTATCTTGAAAATGTCATCTGGTTGTTCCCCATTGACCAAATGCTGGCCATTCTTGACAGAAATGCACTCGATCTTCGGTATGACTTCATTCAGAGCATCTGTGCTTGACTTTTCATTCCATGTAGCCTCTTCACCAATGACATGAATCACTGGAACTGGAACCTGCTTTAAAGTAGTAACAGCAATTGGGAAGATCTTTACACCAGCAAGATAGCAAATCAATTGCTGTTCCTTTGTGGTCTTTGCAGAGACGGTTCCATCTTTGTTCACAATCTTCTCTGCCTCGACGAGGTCTTTGAATATCTCTGGATGGAACTTCTGGTAGAAACTCTTAGTCTTGAAATAGGTGTAGTAGTCCTCCTCGTTCTTGAACTCTGATCTAATCACATAGTTCAGAGACGGCAGCAGCTTCTTCTGAAACACCAGGGAGCCCATTTCCGATGCGCTTGTCACAGGCTCAATAGCGACACAAAACTTGAATAGAAGTGGGGCAAGAGTGGTGACATACAAGGCTTGGAATCCACCCATCGAGTGCCCCACAATGACATTCTCACCGGGCAATCTCAAACTCTTTGCCACCTGTAGGAGATCATGTGCACCTTCACGCCAATCAAACTCCCAGCCCACTTTACCTTCGTTCTCGACAGCAGATTCTCCGTGGTTGACCAAGTCAATAGCAACACAGTTGGCGATCTGCCAGTCCACAGTGCGTGCAAACTCCTCCGATTCAGACAGCTCAAACAGTCTCTTCACGTAGTATCTCCAGATAGCTTTAGTCATACCAGTGCCAGCCAGGAAGTAAAGATTCACCTGTGTCTTATCTGGATTGAGTCTTCCTCTCGCGAGTCTAAAGTGGTCAAACACAACCGAGAGACTTGCACCGGTTGGTATGGCTGAGTGGAGGTTCCATCTGGGGAACTCTGCCTCCACGACCTTCGTGTATTTGTCGTATATTGCGCTCATTCTGCTCTTCTTGTGAATTCAGTCAGTTCCACAGTGTATTAAACTTCCATAGTTGGCTCGCTATGTATATATATTTATACCGGTTAACGACCAGCTCACCGAGGTCAAAGTTTATGTGCCCCTCTCTCCGCATTAAACAAACTGTGATCTCCGCAATAATTTCTCAGCTCGGCACTTTTGGCACAAAATAAGATTAGTCCTCAGTAGTAAGTACTTATAGCGAGTCATAATGACTTAAGCAGTCCTCTCTATTTAACACTGGAACTACTGACATTATTACGCAGGAACTACTAACGTACTTAATACAAGAAGCAGGATCCTCGGTACAATTGTTCTTCTCTTCATTAAAAATATCACTAAGTACTAAACCCTGTCACTCCTTCTCGCTGGCAGTCTCATCGTCCGCATCTCCATCCTCGTCCTCCATCGCTATCGTTGACGAACTGCTCTTATGCTTCAGCTCTACCTTGGGCGCATTCCTTACGCCTTCCCTCTCAATCTCAACATCTGTCTCCACGTCAGTCTCCACATCTGTCTCGTCTCCCGCATTGTCCTTCACGGGACTCCTACGCTTCTCGGGCAGCTCGTCCCCAAATGAAAGCCGCTGTCTAGGAAGCGATCGGTGTGCTTGTGAGGGTGATCCTGGATCGCTTGGATGCTTGAATGATTGTGGGGAGGACAAAGACATAAGCGTCTGTATCGCATCAGCTTCTGGATCATAATTCCTTCCTGGCGTCTTCTCCAATCTTAGTGACAGTTGGTTTAGACTGCTTTGTCTCCGTTTTGGAGACCGACTCTTAGCCATGGCCTGTAGGAATGCAATGTTCGCAGACCCATCGTCATCGTCAATATCCATTATTGCCTCGTCGTCATCGGCTCTGCGTTTACTGCTATCAGTCTTTAAGCCCTTCTGAGGAGATCTGTTCGGCTTAGTCACTTTGGAAGGAGACTTGTTCACTCTCTGTGGACTTGTCTTCATAGGTGACTCTTTGAGTTTGAACACTTCATCGCTCTGTCCTATGTTCTTTTCCAACTCGTCTATCGATTGGTTTGCCCACCCTTTCTGATATTTCACAAGAGCGTAACTCAATCTGGTCTTCAGGGCTGAAGATATCTGTCTGATTGGGGGCTTCGCATCGTCCTCCTCAACGTTGTTGCGTGATGGTGACTTCAAAGGCGATGTGTCCTCTTTCGTACTCTCGCCATCTGCCGGGGTGCCGGGTACATTTGATAATCTCGTCCGGTTATGGGCCAGTATACTGAACGATGGTGTTCCTGGTGGAAGAAAGTTGTTCTCATTGGTATTTGTTGGGGTCTCTTGTGTCAAGAACCGGCTGAAGTTCTGATTAGGTGGTGTCTTTGGTGGTAGAGAGAGTGGCGCTTCAGGCACTCCAAGGCGTTTCTTTCTTTCTGGGGTTGCGGGTGGTACTTTGGATTGAGTTGGGGATGTCGTTGGCTGTGTCTTTGAGAAAGAAACGCTGTTTTTCTCTATTGTGACGTTGTCAGCTCCGCTTGTTGACATGGTGAAGTTAAGTTCACTTGCTCCTTAACTGTGGTGATGGCTGGCTGGCTGTAAGGGGGAGCTTTATTTATTCTTGTTGCTGGTGTCAATACGAGTACTTAGATGATGTAATGATCTACCTGAGAAGTTTTTTCTGATGGGGAAGTGCGGTAGTCTGGGTTTTTAGTGGCTGTGGTTGGTTGGTTCTCCGTTTAGATGATGAGACTTAATTGAATAAGTACCCTGGGCAACAAACTAGACGTGCCGTTGTTCAAACAGACGCGACGAATCACTAGTTATATAGTTATTTGTGGAGTATGCGGATATAGTGTGCGTACCTGTGTGCCTGCTACCGCTCTGAGAAGTCCTTGGATCTAGATTGGTGTCTTTTTAGTTGTTTCTTCATATGAGAATGCCGCCGTTTTCAAAATTTTGTTTATTTGTTGATATTTCAAAAAGCGCGGCAAAAAATTTGTTGTTGTGGAAACTGCCAGAAGCCGAAACATAGATTTTAGCCCATTTAGCCCCATTTATTCATACAAATGCGGTCATAAAGAGCCCGGATGGGGCTATTTACTGCATTACTCAACATCAACTTAAGCTAAGATACTCGACTGCTTCAAAATCTTTTGGTAGATACGCTCGAGGTCTTTTTCATGTCGTTTTATCCAGTGATGACCTAGGCATCCGTCTGCATTTAGCCTCGTTTTGATGTCCACTGCCAACGACGCAGCCACAAACCCCTTCGCATCTTTACTTATCGTACGCCATTGCTTTGTGTTGAAGTTTAAAACTCCTCTCTTTGCACTTCTGATGATATTGATCTCGTTCCCATCCTCGTAAAAGGGAGAGATACCACTAAGTATGATATGCGCAATGATGCCCACGGACCATATGTCACATTTGAAGTCGTACCCTAACCTCTTATCGTTGGTAGAAAGTCCAGAAATCCCCGTTCTTAAGTGACTTGGAATCTTAGTGAACTCGAATCCTACTTCAGGAGCACAATATTCAGGCGTACCAACAGTCGTAAACATCCTTCTGTGTGTTGCATTGATACTTTTAGCTATGCCGAAGTCTGCTAAAACGACTCTTGTGAAAGGTTGTGAGGTCTCAAGCAGGATATTGTCTAGCTTCAAGTCTCTGTGAGCAACATTGTTACTGTGAAGGTATTGAAGTGCGTGTAGAATCTGGTAAATGATAACCAAGGCCTCAAATTCTGGAAGTGGTTGCAAGCACGCCCCATCAGTCAAATAAGAGAACAGGTCTCCTCCACATACCCTGTCTTATCCGTTAGTAAGTGCTTGAGCAGCCTCCAATTGTAAAACAGACACTCACAAATCTTCAAAAATGTAAAACTTGTTCTCTATTGCTCTTGTCTCGTAGGCATTGATGATATTTGGCTGGATCCAAAAGTGTTAGTATTGCGTGTAAGGAACAGAGCAGAATTGAACATACATGATGAAGCTTCAAGAGGATCTTAGCCTCAAAGGGAGTCACATTAACATTATTTTGAATCACTTTGACAGCACAGAGTCTTGCATCTGCCTTCCTTTCAGCGACAAAGACCTTGAGTTTCAGTTAGTACAGCCGCTGTATATGTCACAAGATTGTCAGTATGAGCTCGTACATAACCAAAAGTTCCATTTCCCAAAACTCTGCTCTTGATCGTCCAGTTGGGGAACTCAGTTTCAATATTGTTCTCCTCGAGAAGTATCTCGCCCACACTCGTCTCGCCGTCCCCGTATATTGAGCCATATCTCAGCGTTAGGCCACATTCAATAGTCAACAAGTCCATATGTGAAAGAAGATAGATCTGGTTCCTCTTCAGTCTGGCGCCATTGATAAAAGTTCCATTCAGAGAGAGATCCCTGACATATACTAATGGAATTGACTCTTCATCGAACTGGACGGCCCAAATAACGCAGTGAGTGGTGGATATAGCAGGGTTATCAACAGTAATGGAATTCGTTTGGCTCCTCCCAATCTTCAAAACACGGTTCCTGCGAAGGGCAATAAGGTCGTTGTCGATACAAGTCGCGTCAATCGTAATTGCCTCGTCATCACTCGTCTCTTCAATGGAGAAATGAGCCAGAAAGCTCTCCTTATCAGACATTTTAGAGGTTAGCCGCTGACATGAGTCGTTGATCTGGCTTAAAAGTTTGACACATAAAATCTTTAATTGATCATAACTAACAAGAAATTCAAGGCACAACAGAATAAAAAAAGGACGGATGGATTGGTAGTGAAAGTAAACTGTTCAATGCAACAGCTGCAAGAATGTCAGTATGTTAAGTAGTAAACGATCGTGGCAGCTTCGCCCTAAAAGAGAAAAAATAAAAAATAAATGGGCCGGGCAGGGAATTGAACCCTGGACCACTCACATGCTTATTGGTATTTTAGACCGGGTGTTCCCGATCTTCGCCCAAAGCGAGTATCATACCACTAGACCACACGGCCAATTTGTTGAAAACCGAATTTGGCCGTTTTAGTAACCACAACGCCCGCGCAAAAACTGGTCTAAAACCGCCAAATTGCAGTATCTGAGCCAAGTAGCCATTCAAACCGGAGTAGTAGTCTTTTATGATCATATTACACCTAAATATTCATTTATTTTCGGTAGTTAGGCTGTCAGATAGAGTAAATACTCGATTTTTACCAAACTGAGAGTATTTTGGACTTACAAAGCACCGAATTTGCTCTAGTTTTTGACATCTCAACCACTACTTGTATATTTAGGTACTTCATTTGGATAGGTGGTCATCCCTGGATAACAACAAATGCTTTCAGTAAGACACATAAAATAGTCGAACTCGTCTTCATGAGCGTTTCCTCATTTTTTACGAAAAGGGTAAAATCAAAACAAAGGAGGAAAAACAAAACAAAAGAAAACAACACACCAGACATAAAGCCAACTCTCAACTATTCAACCCTATCTTCATAGCTCGATAAGCTCGCCTAACTGTCGCTTCATTGCTGCCTTACAATAATAGACGACCCGAAAGAACACCAGAAAGAAATCGTGGAGATGAGTTCCCCTTTTCGAGAAAAAACCACAAACATTGGAACTCCATCAAAGAGGGATTCTCAAAGCAATCAAACCAGAGCTACCAGCTTCCAGATACTTTCCTCACCAATGAAGATTTCACTTCCCATAAATGGTAAAGACACTGGGCTGAGAGACAATACTGAACAATTCAGTCAACTATCCGTTAAACTAACGAAGCTGTTGGAAAAGTTGAATTCCATCTACCATGAAATCGGCTACTCCCAAGATCAGATTCAAAAGAATGAGAAAGCTCTCTTTGAGAGTGTATCCCATAACTTTGATAAGTTCTTGGAAGATTCTAGCACCTATAAGGAAGCACTCAAATCAGAGAATACGAGATCGGTGGAGGTTTTGAAGTCACTTCTCCACATAATCAATGATCCTAATGGCACACGAACCATTCCAGATCTGTACTTGAGGAATCTGGTCATACGCTCAAGTGCGGACCGTTCCTCCCTTTTGAATCTCCGGAGTTCGCTAGGCTCTTGCAAGAGCTATGTGTTGAAAGAGTACAAAGAAAGGCTTTTCAGGTTTCTAGATCAAAGCGTCAAAGTCAACGAGACCGCTTCTTCCTTAGAAGATTTCATGCCCAGGTACACTGAAATAGTACCTGATATGAACATTTTGTCAGACGTTATGACTCTTTTGCAACCTGTTGGTGACTTCAACGATATTTTTGCACTCATATCGAGTCATCCAGAGACATTCTTGGCCAACTCAGTATTCAACGACTTGTCCGACACCAAATTTATCAAATTAGGTCAAATACTGAAGGAGGTAAACCAAGAAATATCACAAAGAAAGAAGAAGTTGAAAGAATTGTCATTGGCCATAATTTCCTTGTGGGAGGAGATGGAAATTGATCACCAACAAGAGTACCCGATGATTTCGCAGCGGGTTCTTGAATACAAGGATCAGAGTGATGGAAAGGAAGTTGATATTTCGACGGCAATGATCGAAGAATTAAAAAGTCTACATGAAGAACTGACCTCTATAAAAAAGGAACGGATGGGTCTTCTAAGCGATTATCTGCAAAAGTGTGAACCTCTTTGGCAAAAACTCAAGCAGGACCAAGAATCTGTCCAGGACTTTAAGGATTCCAACTCCCGGCCTAGCCTCAAGTCTGTTGAAAACTACATGGAGGAGCATACCAGGCTACTTGATTTGAAAAAGGAATTTGTTAAGGACTTCATATTGGATGCTAGAGTGAAAATCCAAGAGCTTTGGGAATCATTATCTTATTCAGAAAGCCAGCGTCAGGCTTTCACAGAGTTTCAATTGGAAGAATTCAATGATGAGCTTCTAGATGCCCATGAAAACGAGATTAAGAGACTCACAGAGCAATACGAGCTCATGAAACCACTCTTTGATAAAGTTCAAGCGTTTGCTGACTTGATACGAGATAAGACTCAACTTGAAGAGAGTCAGAAGGACTCCTCGAGACTACTACAAAGAAACTCACACAAGATTCTAATGGAAGAAGAGAAAATTAGAAAGAGAATAACGAGGCAGATGCCAAAATTGGTTGAGGAGATTCGTCTATCATTGGATAAATTTGAAGAGAGTGGTACATGTGTTTTAGCTCTATTGGACGAATCCCTATTAGATCACCTAGATGAACAACGAAAACTTCTTGAGTCCAAAGGAAGAAGAATTGGATCGTCAACTAAGTCTGCGGCACCTTCGCGGCAGCCATCCCGTGCACCTTCGAGAGCTCCATCAAGAGTGTCATCCAGTGCACCTTCCAGAATGACATCTCCTATTAGATCCAAACCACTGGTAAGGCCAGTGGACTCTTCCACTTTCATCCCAAGAGCTCCGAGCAACGGAGTCCAGAAACCACACAGTTCTTTCAGAAAGCCCCAGATGAAGGCAACAAGGGTTCCCAAGCTCACTTCGTCTGCTTCTTGTGGCCTCCCAGCTATACAGAGCCCCACAAAGTACACTCATCAAGACATCAGCACGTCTTCGAGACTGCCTTTGAAGGCTCCAACAAGGCTAACTAGATCTGCAAGCACGCTCCAAGCGCAAATGACAAAGCTCCCAGATCTGGCACCAGATTCTCGGCCACAGAGAAAGAACAATAAGAATAGCTCACCATTGAGACCATCCAACAAACTCAACACAGTTTCAACACCGAGCGCCAAATCTACTGATAAGATCGTCACTTCGCCGTTGAAATCATTGAGAAAGGAGATACGATTTGAGGATAAAGAGAATGATAGAGGAGATGTGAGCTTCTCTGATGATGAAAATGGTGCCAGCTATTCCAATTGGAGACAGGAACAGTTGAGAAAACTGAATGCTCTTAATAATGATAACCGCTCTTGGGATATGAACACTTTTTAGATGACTTTTCCGTTTATACCCCCACCTTTGTTTAATGTTTTACGATGTATTATTCTTGAAAGCTGTACTTCTACATTTTTAAGTTGACACATTAAACCGTTACTAGCACTGAGTAAATAGCAACTATCATATACGTAGAGATCTTCAAATCACCATTTTCTTGCCTCCATTCCATCAGGAGGAGAAGTCTCAAATGTCTTCTTCGATACATCCTCCCAGTTCGTGCTCAAGGACGTTCCATTACTCTCCACAAAAGACTTCATCATGGCTCTTCTAGTGTCTTCGTCTGCGTTCTTGTACAGTTCCTGGAAAAAGGCGTTCTCGTCTCTGGTTCCGTCCTTTTCCTCCTCTTCGTCGTCTATTGACAGGTTTGCCCAATCAATGCCCTTTTTCGAAGAACTTGGATAGCTCAAGGAAGAACTAGAGGGCTGTTCCACAGACCCAGACTGGACATCAACAGGCGCATCAGAGTCTGATCTCTCCAAGTTTTTCCATTTGATTTCAGTCTCTTTCTCAAGGTAGATTTCAAGCTTGGTTTGGAAGACGCGATAGGAGGATTCCTTGGTCTTGATGTTTCCGTAAAGAGGACCCAATTCGTATTGGAATTCGGAAGAAGAAGAAGTTGGGAATTCAATGGAGACAGAAGACTTGGAGAAGCGCACTTTCAAAGTGTCATCCTTTGGTAAGTTCTTCACGAACAGGTTAACAGTTACTTGATTCAAAGACTGGAACCAGTCCTTTCTGATATCCTTTGCGACTGGGTATAGGTTGTCCTTGTTGAGCATCTTCTTCTCTAATTCCTTCTTCTCTTTTTCAATGGCCTCATCTATTGTGGCTTCAGTGGTTGTTGATTTGGCGTTCGAAGCTGAAGAGACACCGGAGGAAGCCACAGAAGAAGCAGTGGAGGGCTTTGAAGTGGTTTCTTGTTTGGTTTCTAACGTGAATAGAATATCTGGTTTGAAGGCCTGGGTGTACTTGATAGCCTCCTCAGAGGACGCGAACTTGTCAGTTAAGCGAAAGTCCTTGATATTCTGCTTGTTAGCCTTCTTCTCTATCTGAAACTTCCAAAGAGCCACCTCTTGCTCGTTATAACCGTACTCCTCTGCAAGATTCAAGAATTTGATGGCTATCCTTGGATCAGTAGCGTTCAACACCACACAGTATCTGTAGAAGAGCTGACCAAGGTGTTCCCTCTTTCCCTTGTCGATACCTGAGACCTGAGCCCTGTACAAGCTCTCGAGGGCCTCCTGGAATCTCTTTAGACGGTGCAGCGCAATGGACTTCTCAAGGTGCGCTTTGTACGAAGTTGGCACTTCTCTCAAGGCTTTATCATACTCCACAAGAGCCTCCTCATACTCCTTCTTGTCACGCAGGGAGTTTCCCTTCTGTATAAATTCTGCGATTGCCATGACTGAAACTGCTGTTTGCACTATTGTAAATGCCCCTTTTCTACTGGTTCTTTCCAGCCAATTGGCCTCTTAATTGCCTTAAAATGAAAAGTTCCTCGTCTCTTTATAGTCGCCTGTCGAGAAGCTTCTATTCTGATTACGTAATAATTATGTGTATGTGGCCCCTACCGATTTCTGTTTTTGGCCGATGAGCTCAAATTTTCTGAAAAGTTTTGAAGAAGCCGATTAGAGTGATAGAGCCGTCTTTATATCAGGCAGAGAGAGGATAATGAGTGAATCAAAGGTGCAGACGCTGGTGCTGGATGCCCATCCCCTAATTACACAGCACTACTCGACCCTGTCTAAGTTTGCTGAAGTTTTCTACACTACTCCTACCGTCTACAATGAGATTAGAGACGAAAATGCAAGAAGAAACTTGGCTGTGTGGGGTGATAACCTCAAGATCAGACATCCAAAGCCAGAGTCCTTGAAGAAAATGACAGATTTTGCCAGACTCACGGGTGATTTTCAAGTTCTGAGTGCTAATGATTTGCATATTATGGCCCTGGCATATGAACTAGACGTTGAACTGAACAATGGTGATTCAAGATTGAGAAAATATCCAGGCCAGAAACTACCACATCAGATCAGATACGAACAGAAGAAGAAGGAAGAAGCAGAAGCTAGAGCTGCTGCTGGTGAGGACGAGGCCCCTAAGAAGAAAGGCAGACGTAGAGGTGGTAAGAAAGTGAGAGCCAGGAAGGAGGCCGAACTCCAGGCTGCTCTCGAAAAAGAGAAGGAGAGCACATCCACCGATAGCCAATTGGAGGATGAAGCCGTACCTAGTGAAAAGGATGTGCAAGAAGCAGTCTCCAAGCTGGAATCATTGAAGATTGAAGATCAGCAAGAGTCGCTACCTAACATTGAATCACTGGACATCAATGAGAAAACAGAAAAATCAGAGTCAAGTACGTCAGAGCCAACAAGCCAACAAAACGATGAGAGCGGGACTGAGTTGAGCCAAAATTACAACGAGGATGATGATGACGGAGAGTGGATCTCCAGTGAGAACTTAATGGATGAAATGATCAAAGACAGTGGGCTTGATATCCAACAGCAATCTAAAGTCTCTAATGTGAAGGTTGCCCTTGCGACGCAGGATTTTGCTGTGCAGAATACATCTCTCCAGATGGGTCTTAACTTGATGAATATTCTAACCGGTTTGAGGATCAAGAGAGTGCGTAATTACATGCTCAGATGTCACGCATGTTTCCGCATGGTTTCAATTCCAAAGAACGGCAGACCTATCCATTTCTGTCCAAAATGTGGTGGTAACACCCTGTTGAGATGTGCTGTCTCGGTTGACTCGAACACTGGTGACGTTAAGCCACACTTGAAGGCCAACTTTGAATGGCGTACTAGAGGTGACAGATACTCACTCGCCTCTCCACTTTCTAAGAACTCACAAAAGAGATTCGGAAACAAGGGATTTGTGCACAACAAGTCGAACAAGCAAAAGGAGTTTGAAGAGCCTATACTCAGAGAGGACCAGAAGGAATATCAGAAGGCATTGAAAGATGACGATTGGCTCAGAAGAAAGAACGAGAAGATCTTGGATGACTACATTGGAGGTGGGTCTGCAGACAACTTCATCTCGCCTTTCGTGGCTCAGAACTATAGAGCACATGGCGGTGTTAAGGTGGGTAAGGGCAGATATGTCAATTCTGCAAAGAGAAAGCATTAAAGTGATGATTTTGTATCTGGTTTTTAGGATAAAGGGTTAGACTTGCATTTTGTCGTTACTTCATCTGTAGGGTTGGTCTGGTGATTTTCTTGATCCGTAGAGTAGATCAGAAACAGTTATGATTGATGATGATGAATCAGCTGTCCACCGTAGCAGTTTGGAATCCTTATTAGTATAACCATAAATATTAAACGAGGTCCATAAGAATATTGACTTATTATATAATGTAGATGTTATAGCTGTTATAATATACTTATAGTTATAAAGGTCAATATCATCTGAAAAGGAAACCTCTTTTACTGAGATTTAACTTCAGAAACGTATAGACATAAATCGGCAAATTCCGACGGAAAGTGGTTATTCTTGAATAATCTCAAAATGAGACCTTTTAATTCACTTAAAAGGAGCGGAATAGTAAAATTAGTAAACTTCTATCTAATATAAACTACAATTAGAACCATCAAAGAGGCCGAATATGAATCTATGGCCGTTTTACTCTGCTCATCTAATCATCGCATATAATTCCGAGGGCCCAAACCGGAATTCCCTTTTTTCGCAATTCTTTTGGGATGAAGAAGTCCACAGAAAAAGATCAAATTGGGCTTAAAACGACAGAGTTCAGACTTTTATTCTCTAGTTAACCCCTAGGATCACTTCTTCAGCGCGTACACCAGTTTTTGTTAACGGTACAGTCACATTTGGAGCGCTCAGAACAGCTGAATTAGTTGCAAAATCTCAATATTAATAATCTGAACCATGCCATCAGAACTTCCAAAGAAAGAGACCAAGTCAGTGAAGCTGAGGGTCTCATCAGACAATTCTAGAGCGGCTGCTGCCGAGCTCGCCATCTCCAACCTTCAGTGTCCATCTCCGGCCCCAATTCTCAACTTGAACGCTTCTACAGGAAACAATGTCTCCTCTCATTCCATCAATGACATCATCAATAGTGAGTTCAGAGATAACAACATCCATAATGGCGACTCATCTGTCTCTTCTAAGAATTCAAGCTCCGTTTCACTTCAGACAAGTCCTAAAATTGGACTGAATAATGATTCCTCCAAGTACTTGAGTAATGGTGGGAATCTGAAGTCCACTGTTCCTGCTGGCGGGGCGCTTCTGAGAGATAGAGTCGCCAATGTGGCGATTACGAGTGCTGCTGCTGCTAAGACTGCACGAGAGAGACTTAGATCGCATAGTCCAGGGCCAGCTGCTGTGGGCAGCGATCTCTATTCCGAATCTGAGGCTGGCAGCCCTCTCCCTGCTAACCGCAGTACAAGCTCGCTTTCCTCTAGCGATCCACACCAGCAAAAGGTCAAGTCCCCTGATATTCACGCACATTTCTACTTGGAAGACACTATCAGACATGGCGGTGTCAGATCAAGAAGCAACAGTTCCAGTACGAATAACGACAGCACAACGAGAAATATCAGAGATGTTCTTGAACAACATGAAGTTTCTTTGAGTCCTAATCCACAAACAGGAAGCACAGTGTCCTCCTCCACTTCGAAGCTCACTGTGGCAAAGAAGGAGCCTGGTCAGAATGTAGATGCAAGGCTTCCTCAGGATGACGGGAAGATTCACGTTCTTTTCGGTTGTTGTGGCTCAATAGGGTCCACAAAGATCAAAGCCATCATCAAGAAATTAGAGGATATATACGGCAAAGAGAAGCTGTCCATACAGCTCATATTGACACAGGCTGCTGAACACTTCTTCCCAAAGAGTGAGTTTGGTCCAAATGTGATAATATGGAGAGACAGTGATGAGTGGACGACATGGAAGAACCGTGCAGACCCAGTTCTCCATATAGAACTACGTCGCTGGGCAGACGTTCTAATTGTTGCTCCCCTAACAGCTAATACACTATCGAAGATTGCAATTGGAATTTGTGACAACCTTTTGACGAATGTTCTAAGAGCCTGGAATACACAATACCCAGTTCTACTTGCCCCATCGATGGTGAAGTATGCTTACAACTCTGCTGCCACGAAGAGACATCTGAAGACTATCAAAGAAGAAATGCCATGGATCGAAGTGCTGAAACCCGTCGAGAAGATCATAGGTAGCTATGGTGATATTGGAATGGGTGGTATGATGGATTACAACGAGATTGTGGATAAAGTTGTTCATAAACTCGGTGGATATCCTGAAGAAGACGAAGGCGAAGAGGATGATAATGAGGACGAAGACAGGGAAAACGGCAACGACGACGATGACGACGATGACGATGATGACGATGATGATGAAGACGACGATGACGACGAGGATAATGATAGTAATGACAATGAGGAAGAAGCTATTGAAGAAGAAGAGGAAGGGAAATCATCAGGAAAGCAGCCAGTCTGAAGGAGTGTCGTTTGAATCACTCTTCAAACTTTCAAAAGAAGCTATTTCAGCTACATTCAGTTCACGCCAGTTTAATTGTTTAATTGATTAATTGTTCAGTTCTTGTCCTGTTAGTAGAGTGTCATTTACTTTCCCTTTTTAAGTGTCACTTTCCCTTCTATTCGGTTCGGGGTTTGAACGTTTTTTCCACCGCGTTTTCGAGTAGCGAATCAAAGATCGATTAGATAACGTTAGTCACGGAGGGAAAAAGGTTAATATGTCCATCAATTCGAGCTAGAAAGGTATAAAAAGCTGTGAATCCACTCATAAAAAACCAATATATAGGACTATCTAATCCACTCCACCAATTCTCTGCCCAACTGTCGAGATATATAACCTCGTGTGACAGTTTGACAGCTCGTTTCTTTTGCAGCTTAGTCATCAGACCTCGAGACTTTCTTTTCGGCCATACGAAGAAAAAAAAAACCTGAAAGAAATTACTAATTGTCCCCATCTTCTTTCCAATTAGTACCCATCCATCCACACAGGAAGACATTTGCTGAGCAATTAGAGAATCCCATAGACACTCTCACACAATGTCCAACGTACTGCTTATACTAGATGATGCCTTTGTGGCGCTCCCTGACGCTGAGAGCACGGTTCTTCTGAAGAAGCAAGAGCTCGCAACCAAGCACACTGGCTGTCAAATAGACCAGTTCCTACTATCCAACATCGTGCTCAGCAAGGTTGAGCTAACGCCAAACCACTACGATTCTGTCTACTACCTTGACAGTTCCAAAACATTCAACCAAACCATCCCAAACAACACAAACATCAAACAGGCCCTTAGAAAAACTGCCACACTATCACTCAGGAACACCACACCCTCGTCGTCCAAAGTAGGCACCAAGCTGTCGGGACTGAAAAAATTCAAGAAACTACACATCAGCAAGCCAGAGACGCCGTCTGAATCATCATCTAAGGTATCGAGCTCTTCATCAGTGGCTGGAGTTGAGTTCGACACACCTGTACCTTCCCTTGCACCTTCTCCACTCACAGATGTCGCAAAGAAGATGAGATTCTTTGATGAGGTTTCCTCCTCATCTGAAGATGAAGATGACGAACTGATTGATGAGAATGAGCTCCTAAATGAATCATCCCTTTTGAACACCTCTTCTATAATATGTCTCAATGAGCCATCATCGAACGGTGTCAAGAGAAGAAAAGCATGCAAAGACTGCACATGTGGGTTGGCAGAAAGAGAGGCGGAGGCATTCAGCAAGGGAAGACCAGAGAAGCCTGTGGCGCCTAAGATCCAGTTCAGCGCAGAGGAGTTGACTGAGATTGATTTCACAATCGAGGGAAAGACCGGAGGTTGTGGCTCATGTTCACTGGGTGATGCTTTCAGATGTGCTGGTTGTCCATTCCTGGGACTTCCTGCCTTTAAGCCAGGCCAGGCCATCACCTTGGATGGTATTTCTGACGATTTGTGATGATGAATGATGGGAGACAGAGTGAGGTATTTATTACTACGTTTGGATTGGATTTGTGAATCGACACTTTGATAATGAACGTTTTCAGTATTCTAATAGAGCTGTAGAGAATGATTCATAGGAAATGCTACTGATTAGTTTCATTGATTTATCATTTATTTCGTTATTAATAGGGCAGTAATGTTGAGGAGCAAAATGGATAATACATAACAACGTACAGACCAGCGCACACACAGCATAAAAGAACACATCCTTAGACTCTTGAGCTCACTGTCTGTCCCTTCTCCAGCTCCTGTGCATTTCTTTGGTGGTAATCCTTTTGTACCTCCTTGTAGTGTTCACAATCGTGGCTCTCCATCAAACGGTGCCTCGTACAAAACTTCTTGACGCAGAATGAGCAGTCTCCAACAATCGAGTGAGCCGAGGTGCAGTCCTTATACTGACAGAGCTTCTTAGACTTCTTCTTAGGTTTGGCGACTTTGGCGACTTTGGCAGCAGAAGTGGCGGGACTTGGTGTCTTCTCGTTGTCGGTAAGCGGTGGTGTGGTGTTTTCTGTTTTGACGGCAGACATGGCGGGACTCTTAACTTGGGACTCAGTGTAATAGAAGGACAAGGGCCAAACAAGGGGCGTTGTTCTTTTTGTGATACTCCTGGGCGAGAAGATAAGGGAGAACAAGATAAGTGGCGATGTGTCGTATTTATATAACCGGCCCAGACAGATTATGTACAGGCCAACAGTCATGTTCCGGGCACTACTAGTATAAATATGCTTCTCTAAACTATGACATACTGATCTAAACAGAAAATTATAAATTAGACATCACCAGAGGCCGACTCTCTTCACAGCCGTCGTCACCACGTCAAGCACATCCTCTCCCACAAGCGTAGGCCAACAAGGCAGTGGATCGCCCTCTTTGTACACCCCCGTTTTCACCAGGCATGTATTCCAACCGTAATTGTGCCCTCCAATGATGTCACTAGCTGGATTGTCTCCCACCATGAACACCTCCTTCAGTGGAGAGTCTATCACAGACTCACCGAACTGTGCGTTCGATACAGCTTCAGACGAAGACTGGTTTATCAGCACATGATGGGCAAAGTCATAAGCGGTCTTGGTGGGCTTTCCAAGAATAGTTCTGTTGAGCTCTTTCCCAGGGTGGTTCTCTTTGTAGAGCTGTTCAAGTGTGTATCTCAGTACACCCTGTCCGAATCTTGGTGCTCTGTAATCGTTAGCCCATAGCCAGTCGTTATTGGAGAAGATAACATGTGTGTCTGGTTGGCGTGCCAGAACATCAGAAATCACTTGAATGTCGGAGCCCATATCTCTAGAGTCATTAAATATCAGGATCTTGTCAATTGGAAGGTCATCAACTCCTTCAACCACCTCACCGTACTCTAGTAGCTCCTTATTGTAGAAGGGAGAAATGGCTGGGTTTGTCTTCACGTAGTCTGCTGGAATCAAGACCTGCTTAAAACCATATTCCCTCGCAACATGTCTACTCTTATCCCTGTTACCACCAATCACCAAGACCCTTAGTTCTTCCCTGTTTGGCAGGATGGTCAGTGGTGTATGACTCTGCACAATTTGTTCAACTCTAACGTCAATGTTCAGCTTCTGTGTCAATGCAGTAGCTCTATCAGCCTCTGAGATTCCACCACCGTTGGTCATCAAGATCCATGGGATCGAGCGGTCCTGGAGGATCTTGAGGGCCTCATGCGCTCCCTTCAGAGGTTTAGAGCCCTTCAACAGGACACCGTCCATGTCAAAGACAAATGCTGCCTCATGCGGTTGGAGTGCTGTTCTGAGCGCACTGGAGGTATGAAAGGGGCGTCTGAGGACGGACCTGCGTACCAATGGTAGTAACATCTTCAGCTGTGTAATCGGAAGGTTCTGTCGAATAGGTGAATTTCGTATTTCGTTCCTCTGTTAGTTATGTCCGATTTCGGGTTGAGGTTTCGGATACGCGATAACCGAGATCAATATGCTAATAGTAATTACTCCAAATCAAATACCTCCACCTTTATATTAATTTGATGGCTATTTAATTAATGATGCACAGCTCTGAGAAGTTCATTAACAGGCTGGGAGTCCTCGTTGTAGCCTTCTTCAATTGACCACTTGTCGGACGGGTTTGAAGATTTGAGGACTTCACACGCATACCCCACGACCAATAGACCAGGTGGTCTCGAGCCAATAGCTTCCACGGCTTCCACAAGGTACTTCAACTTTGTCCTCGTGATTCTTTGGTCAGGACAAGATGCTCTTTCGACGATCGCAGCGGGAACTTCAGGGTCCCATTTACTGTTCAACAACCCCCCAACAAGGTCCGAGATCCTATGCAATGACATGAGAAACACAGTAGTTCTCGTCTTCACAAACTCTGGTATCTGTGGGAGTACACCTCTTCTTCCGGTTCCTGTGCATATCAACACCTGATCCGCGACGTCTCTCTGAGTTGCAGGTATCTGCGAGTTGACAGTGGCAGATAAGGCAGATGTAATTCCTGGTAAGACCACTGGGGTGAACCCATGGTTTGAGAAGAAGATATACTCTTCGCCTCCACGGCCAAAGATGTATGGATCACCCTGTTTCAATCTCACAACCTTCTTTCCCTCTCTCAAAGCCTCAAGACCTAGGTTAAGAAGCTCTTCCTGTGCTGCCTCTGCGTTACCTGGGAATTTTCTGGCAATGAACTTCTCTGTCTTTGACGGGATTAGGTCAATCACTTGCTGAGGAACCAACTTATCTGCAAGGACAATATCTGCTGTATTGATCTCATTAAGCGCACCGAGAGTCAATAATGATAGGGATCCTGGACCGGCACCAACCAGGGAAATAGACCCTTGTTGTTTTTGTACCTTTTCTAAAGCCTTGGATGCTAATGCTGTTTGAGGCTGCTCCTGATCACCACTTGTCGATTCTTCTTGGTCCTTTTGGTCTTGTGACTTGGGAGATGCACTCAATAGGCTCAGGTCTACCTCTGTTCTGGATTTTCCTTCTTCTTGGTTGGACTTGGTAGTGTAAGATCTATAGGAACCTGATAGATCATTTATGGAGATGTTGGCTAGTTCTGAGAAAGGATAATACTCCACAACTTGGTTCAACCATCTTGATCTCTTCATCTTTTGGTCATATTCGTCCATGTTGAATTCACTGATGAATTTGTTGAATCTTGATGACTGAACTGAGTCCTCTTCATGTTCTCCAAGTTGATCCTGCAACAATGAATCGTAGTCCTTCTGATACTTAGCGACCAGCTCTAAGTTATCTTCTTTCTGGATCATGTTTCGAAGCTCACCAACCCTATCGCAAACCTTTCCGATCTCCTTAGGAAGTTTATTCACAATCTCCCTCTTGATTCTGTTGGCCAGTTTACAGCCTTTCCCAGAAGTTGTTAGGCCTAATTGAAAGTCTCCATCTGAATATGTTGAGAGAAGTGTAAAGGTAGATAGCTCTGCATTTTCTGTGGTATTGATCGGTATTCTGTGAACCTGGCATCTTTCAAAGATTCTGAGTTTCAAATCATGATAGTTTGTATTCAAATTGATAAAGACTTTATCCACTATTCCACCAACGATGCTGCGTCCCAATGTGAAGAGATCTGTCTCAATATCAAAACTTCTATCGAATATGGTCACTTTCCCCTGATTCTGGAGCTTAACTAAACTCTCAGGGATCCTCGACTCATCTATAGAGGCCCTGTTTGTTATTATGACGGGTTTGGCATTGTTCGCCAGTATTGACTGGACTCTTGTGTTTGTTAGTCCAGATACTCCGATGAGAAGATGAACTTCACCATGGCAGTTCAAGGAGGCTAGGATGTTCACCATTTCTTCTTCAGAAGTGAAACAATAGATTCTAGTTGGACCCTAGGAAGCACCAAGAGCAGAAACAGTCGGTTAAGTACTTCTTCGGGCAGAGTTTTTGAGTTTTGAGTCTGAGTCTCCGATGAGCTGCTCTGTATGTTCGTCGTCACGTGAAATTTGCACTATATGGGATTTGATTTCAAAGGCCGACTTAGTCATGAATGACGTAATATTCAGTGGACTTTGGACTTTGGACTTCGGGTCAATTTGTACTGACTTCTGATACGTCCTTCTTCTTCTTCTGAGCTGAGTTCGGCTAGGGGCATGCTTTGTGTACACAGAGCCATCAATTTCGTATAACTGTGAGAATATCAATGGGAATCCTTTTGTCTTTCTGTAGATTTACAATCGCATCAACTGAAGGTGTCAAACTTTCGAAAAATTTATGTGAGCTGATTGATGTTTACGATGAGCTCTAAATTTCGAACTCGAAAAGAGTTGTTAACACCACAGAGTATTACACTACTTTTGCACATCTGAGCATAAGATATGGCTAAGAGAACGTTAGGATTGGGAAAAGCAGCAAAAAGCCGCAAGAAACAGAAGTCCGAGTCCGTGGAGCCATCTGAGGGACGTAAGGTTAAGGAACAGTCTGAAGAAGCAGAAGCAACACCGCAGCCGAAACAGAATGAGATTGAGGTCGAGCTGGACGATGAGCTTGATCCGGATGATGAACTTAACCAGCTTAAAGGACTATGGAACACCTATCAGAAGTCCAATAAACAGAATGAGCTTGTGCTGAATGGTATCATTCATGAATCTGATCTTCTTTTGAGAAACCAGACCGAAGAGAAGCTTTTACCAGCTGAGTTTCATGCTATTTATGCATTGGCACTAGCAGAGCTTGCGATCTTCCAGAACGAGGAAACTGATGAAGAGTTGGACGAAGAAGCTGAAAAGAAGAGAGCTAAAGAAGTCACAAAGAAAGTCAGTGAATTCTTCGATGCTGCACTAGAAAGAATAGAGATTGGCCAGGAGAAGTATCCTGAGTCTATCGAACTGAATTTTACCAAAGCAAGAATACTACTTTCAAGAATTCCACTTGAGTATATTTCGTCTTTTGATTTAGACTCTAAGAAGTCGAAATCTTCCCCAGATATCACGAGGCTACTGGAGGAAGTGGTCACGTCTTATGAAACTGCAGAGGAGGCAGTGAAATTGCTGGAGAACTATTCACTTCTGGACCAGAATGTTTTTGAAGCATTGAAAGCCTTCGATGATCTTCTAGATATCATCAAGAACTTTGGGAAAACTGAATCGATCAAAGAAGGGCTTGACAGTGACGACGAGGACGATGAGCTCGAAGAGGATGAAGTCCAATTGGAAAAGGGACACCCGCTATACAAAGTGTATCACAGCGATAAGTACTCAAAGTGGCTCGTGAAGCACTCTGAGTTGTTTGGTGAATTTGTGACTAAAGAGTATCAGCCATTATTGAAGAAAGACAGCACAGCTGTTTCTGACAAGGAAAGAAAGCAAATTGCCTATTTCAAGGAGGTGTCGCTGAAGGTTGGCCAAATACTGCTGCAAGCTGCTGAGATTCCATCGAGCATATTCACTTCTATCACTTATGATTCTGATGTTGAAGACGATGTAGAGATCGAAGGATACACTGCAAAGAAGGCGCAGGAGGAGGCCATCAAATTTACGAAGAAGGCAGTGGAGTTCTTCAAACAAGCAGAGGACGACGAGGACCCACAGACCTGGGTCGATTACGCCGAAGCTGTGATCAGTCTCGGGAACTTGTATGATTACGAGAGTAAAGAGCAGGAAGAGGCCTATTCTCTCGCAGAAAAAAGGCTCAGAAGAGCAAATAACGCCACAAACGGGAAGTACCAAAGTGTTCTAGACAACCTCCTTCAGGGATAGCGGAATATAGGGAACTGTACATAAAAATGTCTCTGACTGGAGTTTGTTCTTGTGTAGCGGCCATTAATAGTTATTAACTTGTGTCCCGAACCGAAGATCGGAATCTTCGATGCTGGAAACGTAATTTACTGAAGTTTGAAGTCAACACTTAATTTCTATTCAGAGACGCAGAACAACAGAACGAAGGCACGATGAGCAAGACAAATACGATCAGCGATGATATATGGAAGAACAGAGTGGAGAAAGTGGTGAGTATCAACAATACCAATTGACCATGGAAAGATCGTGGCTAACATTTTCCTAAAAAGAATGCAGAATTGTTCACACTGACATATGGTTCGGTTGTTGCGCAGCTCGTACGTGACTTCAAAAGCGATTACCCACAGGTGAACATACAGTTGGAGAAGATGGGCTATAATATAGGGATACGGTTGATTGAGGATTTCCTAGCGAAGACTAATACCGGCCGTTGCTCATCATTCAGAGAAACGGCGGAAGTTATATCGAAAGTGGGCTTCAAGATATTCCTAAACGTCACACCATCAGTGGCCAATTGGTCACCAGATTCGAAACAATTCAGTTTGATACTGGAGGAGAACCCATTGGCCGAATTTGTCGAGTTGCCGAACGACGAAAGGGCCACAAAGGAGCTTTGGTACTCGAATGTACTTGTGGGTGTGCTGAAAGGGGCACTAGAGATGGTGCAGTTGGAAGTTGATGTGGCGTTCGTAAGCGACGTCTTGCGTGGTGACGATCGTACAGAACTAAGGGTAAAATTGGTGAAGATTCTTAAGGATGAGATACCTGCTGGGGAGGACTAATGCGCTGTGTGTGCATTGTGGGCAGACTAACTCGCGCGCGCATGTATAGTTCGATATACGGAGGCCGAATAGATGCACATCCATGAGTTTGCATAGCGCACAATCACTAGAGTGGAATATAACAAATAACAACACCCTCACTGAGATATATGGCTGTGGTGTGTCTTAGAGGAGGTCTAAAACATGTGTTTCATGTGATTTGCACACTGAACATATAAGAATGGACACCGTATTCGGAATTAGTTGCATGCAGAGGTACCTCAACTCATAGAAGGCTGAAACCGATTGGCTAGTTCTCATGCTGTCATGTACGGTCTAGTCGAACCGTTTCTACTATTTGACTAATTCCGCCTTTCAGCTTTCAGCTCTTACTATTTTGCCTCAGAAGTCAGAATCGGGCGAAGCTGGGCATCCAACTGCATGGTCCTCCCAAAAATTAGTTTATACAGCTGGATCTGGATCTGGTTACTATCTATAATGGCCCGTAGTGTATGTTACCGTATCTGTCCATACAGGTGATAAAACTTCTCGAACACACCGCTAATCTAGTACAATCTACTATTATAGATCTAGATACAAATGCCCTGGGACTGGGAGTCTTTACTGGTCGGCTACTGGTGCATATTCCCCTAGATTGATCTGCTCCTTGAACGTGCGCTGCTTGAAGGATTGGTATGCGTACCTAAACCCACGCATTTGGCTACGCGGGAATACTTCGTCCTGCCCTTTACACGCGGCTACCAGTGTCCAATATTGCGCACGAAACGCAACCAAACATCGCAGAACTGGATAGTCCGAGTAGTAGTCCCCCTAAGTACTATAGTTTATAGTCCAGACTCCAGACTCTAGACTCCGTTCCTGAGCTTCGTACGAGCGAAGCCCCGCTCTTTGGTTTATGAGTAGGCCTGACGACTGATAGCGGTAACAATATAGTAAACCATTTAGGCAGTTTCATCGGTGGCTTCGCAGCTGTAAGAAAGCTATCGCTATATGAAGACTGTCACAAAGATAGCTTAATATAGATGCAGGACGCTCCAGTTAAGAAAGAGCGCAGGCCAATTAGAGTACACGCACAGAAGTCTTACCAGTCGTAAAAACCCATCTTAACATTTGCATAACCTAACTTTACACGTTCCGTCATCAGAATCGCCAGATGCTAGAGGTTGGAAGCTAGAGAGAAGATTATTTCGAAGTTCTTTGGCGTTGATGAAGGTATCTATTGGAGCATGGCTAAATTTGACACTGAATTACTCTTGAAAGGAAGACAACAAGCTCTGGAACAATGACAAGCGCCTAGCTAGAAAGTTCTTCAGACGAACTATGATATAGAGCTGTCAACCAGAAGCCTACGGGTTTTGGCTTTGATGAAGGTCGGACATGTATAATATCGGCCTTACAAGACTACAGCTTTGGACATTGAACCTGCAACTCTCTATTCTTAGCCCTCAGCCAACGTCGAGTGTGTATGTGACCGATGGTGGGCCGTCCATTTTCGAGAGAAGCTGGGACAGAGTCAACCAAGTGCAAGCCCTCCCTAGTCAGCGACAACCTCAAAAGTGATGCATTCGATCAAAGGCATACTAATAATAAAGTACTTCGTGTCACCAATTAATTGTATTTTATAACAGGTGAGGTATCATAGACACTTGATTAGGTTTAGACCCTGCTGCTTAGGACTCTGGTTGAATTGGAGACCTCTAGTGCTAGCTTCCAATGTCTAAGGTGATGACTGATTAGCGGATATTAATATATTTGACATTAGGATGTGGTATTACGCTGCCCGTAGGTTCTTCAGGTTAATTTCTGTGCGTATGATGCGAGATATTGCACGGGTCCGTCGTTTCTTTTTCCATGCCAAACAATAAGAATATCGGGATGGAAGCCTCTTCACGAAGTTCTATTATAAACTAATTACACAGCTGAATCCTGATTAGTTTCAGATGGGGCTGTAGAGTTTCAGATTGCGAATTGGCGGTGTATATTTATGAATAGTGATAAGGTTCAGATCAAGTTCGGAGTGAACGGGGCCATCAGCAAGCAACTTTGATGCAGCTTCCTCGAGAAATCTGAGACAACAGTTCAGATAAGTATCTATGAAGTCTGAACCGTATGTGTATAGTCGGCCCTCCATATATAGGTAGAGTACGTAAAATTAAACGGTTTCAAACCTTATCTTGGGCTGTAAACTACATGTGTCGTAGACGACATGATCTGTGTGAAATGAACTCTATTCCACCAAAGTTTATTCTATGAGGTACATACTCATGTTAACACCAAGAACAGCGCCTGTAGAACCTTTGACAGTATTTCTAGTAATACAACTAATTATAAGTCCGACTGTTTACGAGATATTCAGCGAGCTGGCATCAAGACGACCCATCAATAAGACACAGAGAACGTATTCTGGGTATCAAGGAATGAGACTATCCCCTGTATTTGAGAGTTTTTTTTTATATGTTAGTACTAGTAGACACACACACAAACTTTCAAGTTTCGAGTTTCATGTATATTTTAGAATGATGATTGTTCGTATTAGTACTAGACGTGCGATCAAATAATTTCAAATTCACACATCCATTATTTTAGTCACCAGGGTCCAATGTCAATGCAAGAGCACATATCACGGTCATGGCATGGACGTATTCTATAGAGCTCAGCTGGTGAGAGGAAATTCTGTTCGAACGTTAATTATAGCCGATAGCCGCTAGCGTCTCCACGTTAGGATTCACTCCAAGACTGTTGTGACGCGCAAGCTTTCCAGCCGTTGACTGCCAAACCGCGCCAGGTTTAATAGTATACCGTAACCATGATCAGTAACATCCGCTCCCGCGTAGGCCCAGTATGAAATCAGGGAAGCTAGTGCCGTGCTGCCGTTGTAAAATGCATAGAAGTACCCATATAGGCATTACGACATGATAAAACGAAACGAAACAACAGTGTGTAAAGTCCCGTAACAATCTCATGGCAGCCCGACCCGCCTACACAAGGCTGAATCCGGCAAGAACGCGCAAAGCTTCTCTGAAACAAACAGACCCATTAGTACATTACGAGTAGTCCTCTCGAAGTCCGCTAAACCGGAGCGTAACAATTTGTTTATTGAGAGCTCCAATATTGACAATAGCGCGTCAGAGCAGAGTCATGCACGAAGTAAACAATCAACAGATCTGTTCGATTTGATATCCGAGCACCATGGCACCTTATACCTTGAAATCTAGTGCCACTAGTCCGCTCCATTTAAAGCTGCTCTATTTACCCTGCTTGATAGAAGAATCTACAAATTAATAAAGTCCAATAGTTCACTCAACCTCTCGTCGCTAAAAGTGTTTTGAGTTTAGACTTGATGGTCTGCCTGACATGTTTCCGCATATCAATGCATTAATAGAAAGAGATCAAAATGTAATATCAGGCAAGATTAACGCAAGATTTTCCACTATATGCATGTCCTTGTGAGTGAAAGTTTCCGCAAAATTTGCAGTTGTTGAGTCAACTCTAGTCTCTCAGTACTCACAATTGTGACAAGAAACAAGTTTGTGCCTAAAGGGACCTAATCTGTAACTGCGTAGGCGGAAGATCCTCATAAGTGGCCACCATGATATTGCAGACACGCAGTAAGTGAAGATCTCATACGAACAGCTTGTTGGGTACGGCGTATACACCAGCAGTACGGACGTTGGGAAGCACACACATATATATATATATATTGTGCATACACAACAGAACAGGATTCAGAAGCCTGGCCGCCTGGAGCCTGGAGCCTGGTTACCAACATCGAAGACCAATAACCCATACACGAAAAAGGACTTTATACTTCTGTCAAATGATCTCTGTTTTGTATCAGCCATAGTTCAAGTCGGCGTGTAGCCAATATCTACGTCAAATCTCCAGATCTGACCATTATTTTTCGAATAGATTCAATGTTCTTCTTATAGATGTATCATGTGTACCTTTACGCCATCCCAATGATTGGAATCGCTGGAAACAATCCGAAGTTACACTGAGGCATGGCTGAAATAGACATACTAAAAAAAATTGGTGGGATGCACAGAAGGTGCGCTAGAACGCGGCCTTGTTGTGACATCAGACAGAACAGAATACAAATTCGATCCGTGTGCCTCACTTAACGGTCATTAACATAACATTGGAAACTCATTTGGAAGAAGGTCTTTCTGTTTACCTGCATCTCATACTGAATCTAGTACAGAAGAAGAAGTGATAATTATGCCGGTGCGCAGATCAACGGTTTACCTTCCAAACTCTATCGCATGAAATATTCATCTGAACCTGAATATCGCTGGACTTGTGGGATTGATTAAGAAGTAGCTCCCAGGACACAGCGACGATCTGGGTGGTTTCGTTGTCTAGAACCATGCCCTTTTTAAGTCTAGTTGTGGAAGTTCCGGCTGCGTCCCAGTGAAGTGTACTAAACCAGATAGACCAAGTCAATCACGTCTAAAGATAATTCTGGATCTGGTTAGATTTCGATACTGCACTTCCAAGACCATTAGTTTATATACAAGGGAACTGGAAGTTGAACTCCCTATGTCGGCGATAGATTTTAGAACCTGACGGAAGCTCGTCTTAATGTTCTTAAGGCAGTGCATGCGCATGTCTATATGCCAACGCCAAGTTAGAGATATTCAACTTTCAAGCCGAAGAACTCAGAAAGAGTCAAGCTGCTCTATATATACAGATCTAACCCAGTACGTACATCGTCTAAGTAGTTTGTTTGCTTGTTTGGCTGCTTAGTTGATTGAACTGTGGGCTCAGGGGCTTTCTCCGTTGTTCTGTTAATAATATAATTGGTGTGTTAAATCTGGGACGATCTGATTTGAGGGACCCAATTATATATCAACCGCATCTGGGGCCCTCTCGCTGTAATCTCGCAAGATTAAGATCAACGTACGTACAACTCTGAAACATTGACGATGTGTACCGATATATCAATTAGGTATATAGCTGAGTCCGAATAATTTCTTATTAATCCCATCACGGCGATGTTGCGACCTGTTCAGTAGAAATCGGGCCTCCTTCCAGTTCACTTAACTTTTTCGATTAGGAAACCCATGCATTTTCCTGTGTAACATGTGTACACGTACCGGCTTTTTTCTGATCTACATGCGTTTTACGGCATATGCAGACGCACACATCTGCGATGTAGGAGATACATCTATTGAAAGACATGCAGCTGTGTATTAATTCCTAGTTTGGCCTCGTAGCCTTCAATTATGGGCATCTGGGTTTTTATAACCCTCGACTTATATAGCTACCCATATTATGATGCAGTTTTTATGTCTCCTCTTGAATTCTATATAAATACCCAGCTCCTTCAGGTTTCTTGGATCAAAGAGGGTCCGAATCCCCAATCCCCAATCCCCCAATCAATAAGAAAGTCTTTCTGTTGTGTCAATATAGCCAGACTGGCACGGTAAAGAGTAACCACCAATAGAGAAGAAGATCACAGAAGCGACAAATGCTGAAGCCAGCGCAACCCAAAGAGACCCAACAGAACAACGACATGCCATTTAACGAGTCCAACTCCCCGTTAGATACAGGTGCAAAAGTTCGCCTACCATCGATTTCCAGCCTCACTTCTCTCCTACCACCTCCACAGATAACAAGTCTACAAAGCCAACCACGGGACCTCGCCAGAACAAGTCCCGAAGAGATACGAGAGATATCATCATACAACACAAGACAGGCCGATGGTGCCCCTCTTCCGAAGAAGAACTCTCCTGATATGATGGCATTAGCTCATTTAGAAAGAGGTTCAAGACAATCATGGCCCGGTGAGTCCAGAGACTTTCCTCACCCCTCCAAAAGCTCCAATCCACAATATGCCTCACCTCCATCACCAACTGACGAAGAATTTTACGGGTTTCACAAGGGACAAATGACACATCAACAGCCGATTCCAACTCCTTCACCAAACGCTTATATCTCTTTGCCTGATTATCCCCAGCAGCAATACCCACAGCAGCAGTCTTTTTATCCTCCATTTCATGCTCAAAGTCAGCCAATTCCTGTCCACAATGCTCCATACAATGTGAGGCCTGTTATGTCTGCTGGTCGTTCCTATTCTAGAAGCTACGAACGCAAGTTCAAACCAAGACTACGTTGCCAGCGCTGTTTCACGACAGAAACCCCAGAGTGGAGAAAGGGCCCTAACGGTGCCAGAACACTATGTAACGCCTGTGGATTATTCTACGCGAAGGTTTTGAAGAAAGACGGCCCAGAAGCTGCAACCAAAGCTGTCCTTCACGACGAAGAGGCAGTCAAGAGAACGCTTCAAAGAAGGAACGACACTTCACACACTTCACGCACGGCAGCCCCAAATTTTGTTGAGGCGTACTCTCATTATAACTACACTGCTGCTTTGCCCGTGCAGCAGCTGCCTGATGGATATCAACAGCATCCAAGCCAATATCAGATACGCCCGTTCGCCAGTTCCAACATATATGGCGTTCCACCAGAGACATTAGTGCAGAATAACAATATGATGTACGGACAACCGGTCTCGTCCCCGATTCGCCCTCATCTGCATGGCCGAGCATCCCATTAAAGAATCAGACTCAGAGGATCGTATTTAACGTTTTATGAATATCGAATGATGACCTTATGATGTATTCAGTCCCAGTAAGTTCCTATTATGTACCGTACCTCTAGATATCTCCAAAATGCATGTCTCTCAACGCTTATTATCCAGTGCATCTCATATATATATACTTTAGAATTATCAATTCAGATTCTGGAAGACACCAATGTTTATGTTACCTGCTACGCTATTCTTGTCTATCTTCGATGTTTGGTTAACTTTAATAAATAGGTTATAATAAATAATGGGCAAAGCAGTCATCAGCTCGCCAATAAATACAAATAAATGAATAAATAACTCATTTGTGCCTTCATGTGAGGTCACTCCGCTGCCGCTCTCTTTTTAGCATCTCTTTGAGCCTTCAATTCTTCCATTTCCTTCACTCTTCTTTGGAAATCTAGATATTGGCATTTCTCATAGTTGTGTCTCTCCTCACCACACTTCCAAGGGAGGAAATGATTCTCACGACGGCATTTAGTTAATGGGATCAGCAAACTAGCACAACGATCTCTATACTCCAGTGGAATCTTGTTGGCTTTCATTTCCTCGTGTGTCACTGAACTGTTGTTAGTTTCAAAAAGGGTCATTACCTGAAGGGAAAACGCTCCAAGTACATGGCATTAAACATACGAGGTGGTGGAATCTCTGTAATGAGCTTCATGTTGGTACCGTCGTTAAATTGGTGACTTGACTTGAAGAAGAAAGGAGGCTCTCTCGTCAAAAGATGATTTCTCCTTGACAATGATTAGCTGAAGTGTGAAATGTCTGGGTGAATTACATAATCCATTACAACGCGTTTGCAGCCGTAGTCTCAGTGGTCTCTATTAAAGTCTCATAGTGTCTCAATCTCAAGGAAGTAGACCGTTATTATCTCATTGAACGGAACTTGGGGCTGTACAGTTGGTGCTTGGGACACTTGATGAGAGGAGACAGCAGCAGAATTTACGGCAGTGTCTGACAATCAGTTGAACAGAACCACCGAGGTACAAACCCAATCTAAATACTAATCCTCGTTACTCGTGTAGGTTGATCCCCCTATTCATGGACCAAATCATCGATACCCACACTACACCATGTCAAACCTTCTGATCTAGAGCTTTATCTCTATCCTGGATTGCTTGTATTAAGGTTTTGTCCCATCTCGCTGAAGATGTTGGGCTAGCCCGATCGCCAATGATTTTGATCAGGGATTGATCCTCATGGATCTTTATGATTTATTCGATCACAATTATCATGACTAAATACAGAGGTTTGAGGCGTCCCTTGATTTCGTCATCGTGATCTTGTCTCACAGTATGTCATTAATTGTATCGTACAGGTTGCCCCACTGAATCATGACTCTGCATTCGTGTTTTGATGGATCTGGGACTGGGAGTGACACCGACACGACAAGTTAAGAGACAGGCTTAATAGAACAAACCCCACCATAAATTAATAGCATTTTCGCAATGAGCTGGGACACCTGGCACTCCAACTTTCAAGGATGCTTCATCAGTTGAGAAGCCCTTCTCGCTAGGCCTGCCATATTTCATCAAGGAATTAGGATACTATCGTTACATAGTACTCTACAGGGGTACCTAAATATTGTCCCTCTAAGGTCCACACACAATTAAAGACCGTACATTGGTACACACAAGGATGTTCGAATCCTTGAAAATAGAAAGGTCTTAATCATCATTATATCGTCGATTTATCAACCCTTGATGATTTGTCCAGATCAATCAGACGATGGACATGGGTTTCGTCGTTCCTCAAGATCGCACAGAATGATCTTATCCACTACCGTAGTACCGCAACAGTAAATCAGTTGGGAACTACATCTTGCTTGATGCAAGTGAAGAAAACTATTAATTCTGTAAAACCGTTGATCTAACCTGGAAAAAACTATAAAGCCCATGATCAATGATGCAGATGAGTCTAAACCATGAAGAATATCTTAGATCTTCTTGTTTAGCTTCTTCTTTCTTTTACTCAATATGCTGTCTCTATTTATTCCACTCTTCATTGCACTCGTTATCGTCTTCTTGGGAAGGACTTTGACCTTGATGTTACCATCCACTTTTCTGGCCTTATTCTGGAGATTGTGAATCTTCTTGAGTTGTAACTTTTTGAGGTCAAGAGCTCTCTGCTTTTCGTATTGGAGCATTAGTTCCTCCTCTTCTCTTTCTTTGTTCAATCTTTTCAGTTCTCTCTCCTTAGCCACCTCCTCTTGTTTCTTAAGCTCTGCCAGGTTGAGCTCGGCAAGCTTTTGTTCTTTCAAGCGCTTCAGTTCTTGTTGCTTTGCAAAGTGTTCCTGTTGTTCTCTTCTTCTGGCTTTGGCCTTGTTCTTCTCTTCGAGTAACGCTTGCTTCTGAAGGTCTTCTCTTTCTTTGATGGTATCAGCAGCGGTGCTTACCGACTCTT
Source organism: Komagataea wickerhamii (assembly GCA_030574915.1). Lineage (NCBI taxonomy): Eukaryota > Fungi > Ascomycota > Saccharomycetes > Phaffomycetales > Wickerhamomycetaceae > Komagataea > Komagataea wickerhamii. Next base: position 51,739 of record JAJMFU010000019.1, read on the forward strand.
CCTCTGGGGCATCATCACTGTCACTGTCACTGTCACTTTCACTTTCGCTATCATCATCAAGTTTCTTGTTTATTGTTATGGGACTCTCTTGTTCCACATCGTCGCCAAACTTCTTGTGAGTCTTTTTCGTTGTGGATGTACTGTTCCCCGATCTAGTAGAGACCATGATTTGAATTGAGTCAGTTGTTAGAGCTTAGTTTACTCTTGTATAGTTCACACTACTTGAAGAAGCGATGAGGTAAAAAAAAAATTTGAGATGTTTTGTGCTTACGTAAAAAACACACACTAATATTAATATCACTATGCACTAGTAACTAAGCTGCCAGTACTAACAACTAACAGTTATACACCATTGATTAAACGAACCAGCATTCTCATGATCAACTGAACTGTGGACAGAACTCACTGCCGAATAGCTTCTCACTGTTTTTGGCTCCCAATAGGTAACAAAGAAGTCCTTGGAAGACTTTAATCAAGAGGTCCGTATCGCCTGTCACCAACACAGTCCCAATCAACCCACCACCGACGACGACTGTGACAATGACAAATAGGAGATAGTTATCAATGCAAGGCAAGTATCTCTCGTTGAGCAGCGAATTCTCTGTTGGGCTATCAGACGGTAAGAGTGGCTGTCTTTCAAGATCGGACGATGGCTCTCTCCCCTGTCTGTACCTTCTCTTCAAGTACCTTCTGAAAGTCTCCCAATACTGAAACAGAGATGACAAGACGCACACGGCTACCCCAGGCGGAATCGAAGCAGTATTGGCTGCTGGGACTTCTGTGTTCAAAGAAGAATATGACTGGTAGGTGTTCGGAAGCAATGAATGCGCTGTTGGTTCCTGATCCTGTGTTGCGAGCTCATACTCTGACTTCTTGGAGAGAATTGTGGGCTCACTTGGTATGGCTTCATAGGCGCTGCGGAAGCTGACAGATGTCTGATCCTCGGAGCTAGCCTTTGGACATGGAGAGTAGTTCTGGAATATCCTCGGAGAGAGGCCGTTTCTGATGATGGTCAAGTCGTCGTTTGTGTCAGATCTGAGCAGATTCGGAGTCAATGTGTCCTGGTCTGTCGACACGGTTGTGTCCTGGGTCTTCGGTCTGTGAACGACCTTAGACGAGATCACGTCTATGTTTCTTCTGATGAATTGTGACATCTCTGTGGTCCTGCCGTCTTTGTTCTGACACATTCGGTGATTGGTGTGTTTCTTCTTGATGCCCCACACATTTTCACAGGATCTACATTATGACATAAAAAGCCAACAACGAAAACAATGTCTTCCCAAAACACACACTATATATATATATACAGTGTCAGAATTGTCCTTTGTACTTCACTGGCAGGTGTAGCCACCGTCAACGACAATATCAGAACCAGTAGTGTATGTCGAAGCGTTGGAGGCTAAATACACATAAGCACCAACCAGCTCTTGAGGGAGACCTTCTCTTCCCATAGGGGTCAGTGATCTCCATAACCTTTTCAGATCCTCTTCTGCGAAATTCGTAAGCTCTGTACCAATGTATCCAGGCGAAACAGTGTTAACCCTTGCAAATCCAGACCATTCAACTGCTAGCGATTTGGCCAAATGTAACACACCAGCTTTGGCAGCATTGTACCCACTCTGCATCTGTGGAACATTCACGATTTTTCCAGAGATCGATGCTGTTATAATGTAAGAACCGTGTCCCTGTTTTCTGAAGATAAGGCCAATGGCTCTTGATAGATAGTAAATCGAGTTCAGATCAAGATCAATCACTTTCTTCCATTCTGTGTGGTCTGGTTGGTCCAGGATTCCTCCTCCCTGCCATGCGATACCAGCGTTTGAAACAAATATGTCAATCTTTCCAAAATCTTCCAATATCTTGTCGATAGTGACGGCGATAGACTCAAAGTCCGTCAAAGAGCACTTGTAGGCCTTAACTTTCACACCGTATGCTTCTGATAGTTCTTTAGCTAGCCCGTCTGCTGGTGAGGAATTGTACCAGATGGCAACATCAGCACCTGCCTGGGCATAAGCTGTAGCGACTGCCAGTCCAATACCTCTGGAGGAACCAGTGACGGATGCCACTTTGCCCTTTAAGCTGAAGAGGTCAAGTGCATTAGAAGGCAGCTGAGGAAAAGGCTGTGGAGTGCTGAGATTTGTGCCAATTGTTGAGGACATTGTTCAGAGAGCGTGGACTTGTTCCTTTTAAGCTAATTGAGGGTGGGAAAAGCATTCTTCGGACAAAGAAGCAGCTTATATAGTTTTCGGCGAAGACACAGACACATAACGGCAATGACGTAATGAGCCGTCAACGTCAGTCGAAGAAGAGCAACGAAGGTCGAGAAAGAAGCCGAAATATATGACCAGTAGGTGGGTTAATTATAGTGGGACTTTTTTATAGTTTAGCGCAATACATTGTTAAAAGCTTATGCAAACAGTTGAGCCAATTCAATGGTGTTTCTTGTACTTATAGGACGTAATTAGTATGTAGTTATAGTGGAGAAAACCTACATTAATGAGACTTCCCCTGCACTCACACTCATGTCGGCAGCTGCTTTGAGTATTCAAGTGCCAGTGGAAGAAGACCAGTTATCAAACCCAAACCTTCTTCTACAAGGGAACCCACGCTCTAAATCGGTTCCTTATTCACACTTTCTTCTTCTTCTGTAGTGTAGTGGGGTCCTTCACTAAACCTCAGCTTGGATGTGGCCATACCGAAAAATACAGACAGCCCTCCGATCGAAACTTTTCACTAAATGAACAGATTCGGAGTTGGTGCCAACTGTTCTACGCTCAGAGTTCCTGTATTCTGATGGCTGAGAGCAAGGATACCAGTGGGTTCAAGGACTTGCTTTTTGGATCAGTAAGTGAAATCGAATATATGAGTGTCTTCGGTGCATTATCAATGCCCGATACTTTAAAGGCTCAATGACTAACCCCAGTTTCCAGTTATCAGGATGTACCGGAAAGGTGATTGAGTACCCATTTGACACAGTGAAAGTGCGACTACAGTCTCAGCCACATGACCAGCCACTCAAATACACGGGGACTATAGATTGTGTTACAAAGACCTTCAGAAAGGAAGGACTTTTAGGATTTTATAGAGTGAGTATCAATCCTTCAGACATGACTCAATTCAAACTAACTTAATTCCGCAGGGAATCGCTTCACCTATTGTTGGTGCCGCTGCTGAAAACTCTTCATTGTTCTTCAGTTATAATGCAGTGCAAGGTATTGTCAAGAACAAAGTTCTGGGGACCAAGGAGGATCTCTCATTGAGCTGGCTTGTGTTCTGTGGTGGGCTCAGTGGACTAATAACTTCTTATGTGTTGACTCCAATTGAGCTGATAAAGTGTAAGATCCAAGTTGAGCATGTTTATTCGAATGAGTCCTCTTCAATCCTTAAACTGTGCAAAGATGTCCTGAAGAAGGATGGAATCAGAGGCTTTTGGTTTGGGCAGACGGGGACTATGTTAAGAGAGTGCGGTGGTTCTGCGTCCTGGTTTGGAGTTTACGAGTTGATGTCCCATTCATTCAAGAAGATGAGACTGGGCGAGAGTGCCACATCTAAGGACCCTAACACTATAGCTGAATTGCTTGCGAGTGGAGCTAGTGCCGGTATTGCTTATAACTTGTCACTGTTCCCCGCTGATACTATCAAGTCCAAGATGCAAACCAACAGTATCATTAGTCCTCATGAAAAGGTTACATTTATCTCAACAGCTAAGACGATTTTCAAGTATCATGGCGTGAAGGGGTTTTATAGAGGTCTGGGTATCACATTAGTCAGGGCTGTTCCTTCTAACGCGGTGATCTTCTTTACTTATGAGAAACTGAAAGAGGTCTTTGGCTAAATATGGCCAATAGAGATGTCATTTATGTGATAGACGAGTTTGTTCATTGTGTGTTTAGTTATGTCATATTTCTAAGGATCATTGTCGAAAATGGCAAATGGCCAAATTTCACGATCTCTTCGCAAGAGTAGTCACTGATCTTCTTCTCAGGAGTTTCAACAACTGAACACTTAATTTAGTCAGTTCTTCTTTGAAGAAGAACAAGAAGGCTGCAGTGAGGACACTCTGACTCAGTTTAACAATGATACCATTGTAAAAACCTTGGATGCCCTCTTTCTCAAAGATCTCCTTTATCCATCCGATTACTGTCGTAGGCTTCTTTCCTGTGTCATCTTTGAGGTGCATTCTGGCCTTCAGAGTGATGTAAGGGTACGTGGAGCCAGTAGCTATCAGTTTTCCCAGAGCTCCAATGAAGAAGGCATGAGTGGAAGTCAATGAGTTAGGTTTCTTTCTGTTGATGAAGTTCTTTAATTGCTCAAAGATAGTGTATTGAATAATTGGATTGAGCACCAAGATCAAGGCTGGAAGGACTCCTGCGAAAAGGGTCTTGATTCCGTCGTTCTTGATAATTTCGATCAAGGCACTGATTGTTGACTGTTTCTTATCGCCCTTAACAGTGATTCTGGTGTTAGCAACCCAGATAGGGTTAGTAGAGAAGACAGTGATAGACCCGGCCAGCGCACCTGTAAGTATACTCTCCAATGGAGACAGTATCTGTTTGGAACCCTTTTTGCTCTTGAGAATGAACTTCGTGACTGCTTCATAGAAGTAATAGTACACCAGGTTGTTCAACGACACTCCGAATAGAGCGCTTTCCACACCGGAGTAAAAGCCCAAGATCCCCTCATTCTTCAGTAGATACTTTGCAGCAGCAATTGTGGATACCTTTGCCTCAGCTTTAACGGAAGACTGCTTCTCAGCCCCAGCTTCAGGCTCTTTGCTGCTTGAGATGGACTTGGACGACTTTGTCTGTGCAAGCGTAGAGAGCGTCACCAATGGGTAGGTGATGGCCATGCTCAAGGCGCCACCGATACCACCAGCCACTGCATGTGCAGCGGGATCAACTTCCAATCTGTCCGACATTGTGCTCGTCTGTTTACCGAGTCGTAAGAACTTCGGTATCTATCCTGCTTCCCCAGACTATTTGTTTTTCGTCCGCCGAATCCTTTCCCGAGTTGCAATCAGCAGTTCCCGATCGGGAAGGCGAAAACGGCAACAGACGGAGCGCGGCAAACGGCGGCAAACGGCGGTACGTGAGCTCAGCTGATGTAATCAATGCCGTCAATAGCCGAAACTTGTTTGTGTTTGACACAAAAAATGTGATTTTCTGACCAAAATGACCTTTCTCAACGGGAAGACGCTGGAAACACCAGAAAAGATTAACCAGAATGAGTGACTGTAGGATAGCTCGGCTCAGAAGTCAGAACTGAGTCTATTTAAACTCGCTATCTTGCCCTCTTCAGATCTCACCGCTTTCCAAACAATAAGATCAGATATCTACTTCCTACTTCATTCAAACAATGACTCCCATCCGCATCGACGAGGCTCTTAATGGCGCTTCATCTAGCTCCAATACAGCTTCAGTATCAACACCAGCAGCTCCTCACACACTTCCTTTTGGCGAGTACCTTTTCAAGAGACTCCAGCAAGTTCACAATGTGCGTTCAGTGTTTGGTGTCCCAGGTGACTTCAATCTTCCTCTCCTTGAACACATCTACAAGACTGACTTGAACTGGATTGGTGGCTGCAATGAGCTAAATTCCGGATACTCAGCAGATGGTTACTCAAGATACACAAAGTCTTTGGGTGTCTTGATCACAACATTCGGCGTGGGTGAACTGTCCGCTATCAATGCTGTTGCCGGTGCCTTTGCTGAGAACTCCAAGATCCTACATATTGTTGGTATCCCTTCCCTTCATGCCATCAATGATGAGAGTGCAAAGAAGAAGCATTTGCATCACTTGGTTCCTAACATTGACCCATTGAAGGATTCTGACCGTTTGGTATACACCAAGATGGTGGAAGGTGTTTCTTGTGCCTCCAAGGTTTGTCTCGATGCCTCTACTCTTGTGAATGACTTGGATGATGTCATCCGTTCTATCTTCCAAAAGTCTAGGCCTGGCTACTTGTTTCTGCCTGTTGACTTCTCAGAAGTTGAGGTTGATTCCTCTCGACTAGCTTCTGAAAATGACCTTCATTTGATTCCTAACACGCAGTCTGAGCTCAGCAAGACCGTGGCGGAAAATATCTTACAAAGAATCTACTCCTCTAAGAACCCTTCTATGTTGGTCGACGTCTTGACAGATAGATACCATGGTGTGACGCAGATGGTCAGAGAACTTGTAAAGTTGACCAACTTTCATAATTACACCACATTCATGGGAAAGTCTATTCTAGACGAGTCTGAATTTTCCTTTGTTGGAGATTACAACGGTGACGAGTCCAATGTGGGAATCAAAGAGAACATCGAGAGCTCCGATTTGGTGATGTACTTCGGCCCACATATCAATGAAATCAATACTGGCCACTACTCTTTCGGGTTCACCGAAGAACAATTGATTCTCTTGCACCCAGAGTACATTAAAATCGGCTCAAAGCTATATCAAGGAGTGAGCTTTGTTCATGTTTTGGAGCATATTTTAGCCAACATTGAACAGGAGAAATGCCCTCAGCCAGCCGAACTTCAGTATGATGTTACTTTCAGATATCCAAAACTACCATCTGCAACTACAGAGTTGTGTCAATCTACACTTCTTGAGAAGTTCCAAGAATTCTTGAAACCAAACGACGTGCTTGTTTGCGAGACTGGTTCTTTCATGTTTGGTATCCCTGATCTAAGATTTCAGAAGAACCTCAAGTACATCTCCCAAGGGTTCTACTTGTCGATTGGGGCTGCGCTCCCAATGTCTGTGGGAGTTGGAATTGCTATGAAAGATGAAGACTCATCGTCAAGATTGATACTAATTGAAGGTGATGGTTCAGCACAGATGACTTTCCAAGAGTTTTCTGCTTTCAGCTACTACGATTTGAAGCCAATCATTTTCTTACTCAACAACTCTGGCTACACGGTGGAGAGAATCATCAAGGGAGAGACGAGAACTTATAACGATATCAAACCATGGAACTGGACAAAGGCCTTTGATGTTTTCGACTTTGGTGAGAAAGGAGAGAAGTCTGTTTCCAAGGTGATCAAGACAGAGTCCGAACTGAACAAGTCTATGGCTTTCATTGACCGTTCAGTGTTGAACTTCTTTGAAGTGATACTAGATCCAATGGACTGTCCTTGGAGATTCCATCATATGAATAACTACAAACATTTCCCACTATCGAGGGAAGCTAATTGATAGTAAGCGGGCTTACGGCTTAGTCTAACTGGATAGTTCTTAGCATATTGCATTATCATCATTATGGAAACCAACCCGTAGTGTTTGCTACAACGATCTCTTTTGAGGAAAGAATAGGCCTTTACCAGACTCCTGTATTGCATTATTGTAGGACTTAAAGGCGAGCAAACGAGCGTCCCTCCCTTCACTTACCATTTAAGGTGTTCTTAAGCGAAGCTTTGGATCTCTTCATATTAACAGGCGTCAATTTCTCTCTTGATATGGTTATGTCCTTTTCCGAGTACTCTTCGATGAGTATTCTTGTGAAGGGGTTCACCCTTTCATCTATTATCAGCTTGAATGAAGATCTGTTGAATATGTCAAATAACCTGTAGATGGACTTCTGCAACTCGGTGTCATTGATAAGGATGAACTTAAACAGAAGGCTTATCAGTGAATTCTGAGTCTTGTTGAGTTGGACATCTTCGACATCAAACAGGAGGTTTGATGCTGTGATGTCTGCGTCTTCGTTGATTGGATAGATTTCCAAGATGAATAAGAAGTTTCCAACGTTCGGACTGCTGACGGAGACGAACTGGATGAAGAATTTGAAAATGTCTATGAGTTGTTGGATGTCTTTTGCGGTAACTGTGTGCTTTAATGAGATGCGGTAGAATAGGTCGACTTTTTCTATGAGGTCTATTGTTTTGAACTCAAAGAGTTCGCTGAACACCACTATGTTTTTGTTGGCACTGAGATAGTAGTCCTTTATGTTCAGTTCCAGGCCTTGTTCGGCCTCTTCGGTGGGGAGGTCTCTTTTCAGAATCTTGAGTATCTGCCAGATATTGAACTTCTTAAGACTGAGAAGCACAGTGTTCGTGTCATGCTTCTTTGACTCGAGTTCCGCCAATAGTGACTGGAAGTGGAATGTCTTGTTCAATGTCATGTTCGATTCATACAATGAAACATTTGGAGATATCTCCATCTTTTCCGTATCCAAGTCGTACCAGAAGTCGTAGAATGTGTCATGCTCCTTCATGACAATGTTGTTGGTTCCTATGATTTTGGTATTCTTGGAATGGGTGTTGAAATTGAGCAGAAGGTCCCAATTTGCAAGATCTATTAATGGGAAATATAGAATCTTGTCATTACTGAAGTAGGTGTTGTCGAAGCCATTAAGAAACTTGGAGATGGAGAGGACAAATTGGCACAACAAGTCAGTGGGATGCATCAAATTATCTGAGTAAATGATGATGTTGAAGTTCCTGTACTCAATCTGATTCAGAGTCGCAGCCAGCTGATGTAGAAACTTGAGGAGTTTTGGGTTCAGATTTTGATCTGTAGATATTTCAGTATTAGATACACCCAGTGAGAAGTTCAAGGGTATTGTTTTGAGTTGCAAGGCGAATGGATCTTCGGTTTCAAACGAAGAGTAGTATTGTAGGACACCATTCTTGTACTTGACCGATTGGGTAGTGATATCATGGGTGGGAATGTTCTTGAAGTTGGAAAGGATCAGCCTGTTGTTGAACTCATAGCTCAATGAAAGGTTTTTATGCAAGTGATGGTTTAATGAAACGTATTTCTGCCATATGGATATGTCTGTGCTATTTATGACATTGAAAAGAGCAATCAAGTGAGCGATTGACCCATCTTGAATGTATGATTGTATTGTGATTGTTATGAGGTGCTTGAATATGATGAAATTCCTCAAACCCGTTCCGATTGCAATCGATCTGATCTTGGTTCCTCTTTCATCAAGAGATGACTCGATGTTCTTTGTGACATTCAAGAAGAAAAGCACATCGTCAATGTCTTCATCAGGAACTGTCTCGTCATCGTCTTCCACGTCAGAGTAGCCATTCACTTCGTAGATAGTCCCAATATCATGAATATTCAACCTCTGAATTTCAGGAATTTGGGAGCCATACACTTCTTTATCACTATCTGGGAACAGCTGATACTTCTTCGCTGAATTCTTGTACATGAGGAATATAGTGTAGTCTTCAGATGTCTTCTTCTCCACATTGAGGGGAATCATGAGCTCTGCAAGGCCCTGTAGATTGTCTTTGAAGCCTGGAATCTTTCTGGGGATCTGATGTTTCACAACTGAGCCAATTCTGTTATCAAACTCAGCACTGACGACATATTTCACAAGTTTGGGGTCGGTCAGACACCGTAAACTCGGGAATCCAGGCGAGTCAGGCCTTATTGGGGCTTTCATTGACCTTCTGGTGCCATTCATCTCGTCGGTCAGCTCAGCTTCAGTGGGAAATGCAGACTGCGATGGAGTGTTTTGGTGAAATTTAGTTTGTGTATGGCACGTTGAAATCCGACCATCGCACGTGACATTTTCAAAATTCCGGTTCATCACGTCCCCAAAAAATAAAAATACGATTTCCCAATTAGGAAATCTTTCTTTTCTCCATAAAAACTCGGCGGCTCGCTGTTTTTTCGCCTTCTTTTTTGTCCAACAAACCAGCCACTTAACGCTTGTTAAACCACTACACAACACACACAAAACACACACACATAATGTCAGCTCTAGACCAATCATTGGACGAGATTATCTCCAGCAAGCCAAAGAGACAATTCAACAAGAGATCTGCTGCTGGAAACAAATCCAAGGTTGGTAAGGCCGCTGCTAAGCCAGCTAAGAAGGCCACCAAGCAGACTAAGGCTGTCCCAGCTGCTGCTAATGCCGTTTCTGACATCACCTACGCTACGAAGGTTGTTGTCTACGGTCTCCCAAAAGATATCAAAACTGATGCTATCAAGGTATGTTCGTCGTAAGGCGGAGAAAGAAAAAGAGAATTGAAGTTTGTTTGTGAGGAGAATGGACCCGTCCCCTTTTATTACATGGAGGTGATTGATTGCGATTCTGCATCCTGCTTCCCGTGGATTACTCATGCACATGCACATGCATATTTCCTTCCATTGCCAAATGGTTTCCTTGTTTTATCCGTTGTTCAGAAGAGCTACTATGCGCTGCTCTTGTTTCACAAAAAACCAGAAAACTTGCCAAATAGGTTTAAAGAGAGGCTCCTGTTATGGTTGAGCTGATTCTCCCTATAAACTGCTACATGTTTTTCTGTTTCAGTCATTGTTCGAGGGCCACGATGATTCGTCATTCTCCCACTTAATCGTCTGTGATTGTTTTGTCTTTTTATTGTCTTAGCTTAAATGCTTTGACAAGTCCAGCTGGCAACCAATGTTGCCTAATTGGCGATAGTCCTGTTTTGTTACTTTCCCACCAAGTTTCTGCACTATGTGGTAAGACGTGAGGTAACTATCGACCAACGAAGAAGCTGGCTTTCTCAAGATTACTCCTGGAAGATGTCGATTCAAAGTATCACGATTATGATGTATTCAGTACCAATCGGTCTAGAGTGCGTGTTTTGTGTGGCTCGATACTTTGAATCACTTCTACGTTTCCAGGTGTTAACTCTGAAGATATGTTTACCTGCTGCTCGGTGAAACAAGACAGCCATGGAGCTCGGAACACGGTGATAACGATAAGGAGTATTTTGGTCCAGGTGCTCCCATATGACAGTAAGGTGGAATTCTTCATTGAACCGTTCATCTTACTTCCACTACTCACATTTACACTTTTTTTTCTCTCACTCATTCATTCTCCTTAATTGAGGCAAGTATGGTAATTAACATTTTCAAATAGGATTTTTTTGCATCCCAAGTCGGTGGTGTTCAGACAGTGGCACTTTCATACAACGAGAGAGGTCAATCAAAGGGTATTGCCACTGTCGTTTTCAAGTCAAGTGCAAACGCCAACACTGCTGTTGAGAAGTACAATGGTGCACCAATTGACAATGGAAAGAGTAAATTGAAACTAGAATTGATTGTCGACCCAACCAAGAAGCCACTAGCTTCCAGAATCCTGGCCAACTCACTAAACCAGCAGACACCAAAGGGTCCAAAGGCAAAGGGTCCAAAGGGTGCCGCTCCAGCAAAGAAGGCTAAGGCTGCTCCAGTTAAGAAGGCCAAGGCTGATTCCAAGCCAAAGCCAAAGCCAAAGAAGAACGCTAAGAAGACTATTGAGGAACTTGATCAAGAGATGGCTGACTACTTCGAGAAGAAGGATTAAAAACCTCGTCGTCTTGTCCACTCTCTTTTATTTCATTTCTTCGCTTATTGTTTTCTGACGCTTAGTTTAGTTGAATCCCTATGTATTATTTTGAAGCTACTTGAAGCTGATGTAGAATGGTACTGTTTGGTCATTAAGTATTCGTCTCTATTTACAGGGTGTGTGTGGCGGCATACTTCATTTGTTCCCACCAAAGATCCAGGACATGTCTAGGACTCCACTGAATCTATCACCTTTGGCTCTCGATTGGTATGAGTTTCCTGCTCCTTCAAACTCCGATTTTCTCTTGTAAAGACCAGTAGGTTCCGGTAGACCTGGTTGCAGCTTGGCATACTGTTCCTCAGTCTCTTCATCACCGGCCTCTATATGCTTGGGAACGAACTTTGCATCTCTTTGTTTGTTGATTATCCTAAAGAGAGTGTTAGATATAAGACCGATGGATGAATGAATAAGGTTCAGACTCACGTTTTAACAACATAGATGGATCCTATGGCGATGGAGGTAATAAACCAAAAGTTCTTGAGACCCTTCTTGAAGGATGCGGGCACTTCACTCATGATTACTGATAGAGTCTGAGCGAGTTAATACCTTCGTCCGGCTCCAAAAGTTTCAAAAGTTCCAAAAGCTGAAAGAGAACTCTAATGGGCTTCGGAAGTCCCAAAACAGTAACTTTCCAGATTTGGGTATAAAGTGATAGATATAACGATGGTGTCATAGACTTCAGTCTTCTCTTTCTCTTCCCATTGGACCAGTAGGAGAATCTCCAGATGATTAGTGACCCCACAGATTCACAAGTAGAGACAGTGCTGAGAAACATTGATGGGCTAATTCGCAATATAAAGCCCCACGAATTAAAAGACTGGATTTTAGGAGAGACAGGACAGAAGTTTGTGGTTATCGATGTCAGAGACAGAGACTACAAATACGCACATATACCAGGAAGTCTACACTTTGCATCAAGATCTTTCAAAGAGGACGTCTGTGATGAGATTATAAACAAGTTTGTCTTGAGTGATTACGCTATAGTGTTTCATTGTATGAGGTCAGAGAACAGAGGACCCAAATGTGCCAAAAGATTCTTGATCCATTGTCTCTCAAAGCCTGACATGGAGAGACTCCCGGAGGTATTCATTTTGGAAGGTGGGTTTAAGAGATGGTTCCTGGAATTCGGAGAGGTTGATGGGATGCTAGAGTCCATACCAGACGTCGTGCGATAATCAATGCATTCTAGTTTCGGCAGAGCCGGTTCTATATATGAGCTATTTATCACTGACTACCTGGAAGCCGATGCAGTGCCTCTTAGGGCATGGCACTGTGATTCCGAGGAGTAGGGATCTTCATGCGTTTTTCTTGTTACATCCCACTTGCTGTGGGACGTGGAAAGGGTATTGGCTATTCAGTTTCCTGTCCATCAAGACAGCGGCTCTCATAGCTCTTCGGCACACAGGTCTGATCTGATTCTGAACGGTCTATTTCTCCAGTCGATTTCAGTTCCACACATCGCAATTATCCAAATTGGCAAAGCGAGTAGCTCTCGTAGAGTCCAAATCGGAAGCCATTTGGTCAAAAAGGTCAGCTTTTCATCATAGCTGTTCAAGAAGTAGGGTCTCTTCTTGTCATGGTACATAGAGTCCTTGATTGATTCCTTGATAAGAATGTTGTACTGGTAATAGTCGGTGTAGCACCACACTAACTCATGGACAAGAAGAATCAACAATTGATGTTTGCCATTAAAGAACAGGTTTGATAACCCGAAACTGCCCATGGTTCCAACAACTATGGACTCTGTGGTTGGCTCAACCAATGTAGCAGCCAATACCATGTACTTTCGAACTCTCAGCCACCTCACTCTTCGGTTGATGTAATCCCAGATACCGTTTTTGAAGTTGGCATCGATTGGTTGGACGGCAATATCACCAGTCATGGCTGTTCTCCCCCCTTTATCGTTCTCCCAAAGGGCAATACCAATCATGTTGTCCTCGCCAATGTACCTTGAGAAGAACTTAATACCGTTACTGAGCCCAGTGAACTTCGTTGCCTCCTCAGCGATATTGGCCCTGTTGTTGATTGTTGGGATTCGACCTTCAGCAACTTTCGAGACGGCATGGTCCAGATCAGATCTTCTGTAAATGTTGGACTTCCCATTGACACAGGGGGCAAAAGAAGCCTTATTGAAGAAGACATAGAATTTAGCATGTGACGTCAGTAAGAACATTTCGTCTAGTCTTGCACCAAGGTTATGTGCTGAGTTGTCATTGTTGATTGAAACAGCTAAGGGCACATGGTGAACTAACTTCACCTCTCTTGAGGTCTTGACTCCATTGTCTAGTGAATTATTCAGTGCAATTACTGACCGTATCAGAGTTCCAGGGTTAACATAGACATTTGAATCGAGAATCCATATGATGTCAAATTTGGCCCTTTCGTATCCCTTTGCTAAGTTGTTGATCTTTGGATTCGGTCCAAAATGGTGCATCTCATTAGGAAGTTCGTCATCGATCAGTAAAAGCGTGTCCTTGTCTTTGTGTTTCTCAAGAAGTTGTTTGATGATGGGCACAGCCGGGTCGAGCGAACTTTCCACACAGAAGATGATCTGTAGTTTACCTTTCGGGTACTCTTGATCCAGACAACTCTCAAGGCATATCTCCAGCTCAGTATCCACGCCTTTGATTGGTCTAATGATAGTCACGCCCTCGAGTTCTTCTTCCTCACTCTGCTGCGTCACCAACGGTCTGAACTTGTCCTTGTTGAACTTTGACACGATCTCAAAGAAGCCGTAATACGCGATGCACAGCATGACGGCCCACCATAGCAGCCCAACCACAGACAGGACCCATCGTATCCCACTGAGCTCATCCTGGCTGTCAAAGTCATCCGAGTGCGACGGATCATTGTCGAAGGGCCTCGATTGGGCGTATTTGTAAAACAACTGTACAATGAACCAGTGTGCCATGGTCAGTTGAGATCTCGAAGTGTAATCAAATGGTTCCGTGCACCTTTCTCTGACACGGAAATCACTCCCTAATTGATCAAATATCAGGGATCACCAGGATTTAAAGGAACACACGCGCAGAATTGACTTTAAAGGTAAAAAAAGTTGATTTCCTCAACATCCGTGTACAGCGATGAGTTTTTGTTTATGATTTCGGGTTCGGTAAAGCAGAAGCCGAATGAAAAAAGCAGCGAATGAAGGCGGAGATCTTCCGCACAGTGACAATATACAGTAGAATAGGCCAATAGTGACCAGAGACTACTGCAAACAGTTTCAGAGCCGGTTATCCTGAGCTGTTTTTGATCCAACAAGGCTTTTCCCCTGCAATTTTCGGCCATTTTTGACCCATTCGACATCAATGAAGAGACTATCAGGTCTTCAGAAAGAAGTCCTCAAACTCTATAGAAAGTGCCTCAGGGCCTGCTACACAAAGCCACTTGAGAACCAGACGCACTTCTTCGAGTTTGTCAGGCTCGAATTCCGCAAGAACCAGAAATCCATCGCCAGAAAAGACTACAGCACCATCGAATACCTCATCAGAACAGGCCACAGACGCTTCGAGATGTTCAGTGCTCCAGAGATCAAGGATATCAAGTAACAAAGAGGGTCTGTTACTACGTCCACACACACACACACACACACATCCTGTACATATTCAAAAATTCAGTTACGTGATAATGATTTACAATACAAGCACTACACATGTACCAGCAGATCTCAATATCCCTCTATTATTCGTTCCCTCATAAATTGTTCTTCTACAGAACACTGTCTATATATTGGCAAAAATCTCATCCGTGTTCCGCAGCAGAAACTCCATCACAGAATTTCTCGCCTTCATGTCTGCAAGTTCCCTTTCTCCAGACGACACTCTTGTAAAAGTTGGTCCAAAGACAACACTCAAATTGTAGAAATTCATCTTGTTCAAATTATTGCACTGCTCAACTCTCAGGAAATGTCTCAAGAGGAATTCAATAGTCTTGAGGTTCGTCGTTGGTAAACTTCTGAAAATCACAACGAGCTTCTGCAATTTATCATTCGTATTAGATATCTTGTCGATCCTCACAAAGTCATCGTAGAGATTGTTTGGAATGATCGGCTCAGGCAAGATCGAGTAAAGATATCTCTTCAAGGAACTAGTTAGGGCATTCACATCGCCCTCAAGGCTCTTCTCAAGCTCATGTGAGGTTTCGGCCTGGTACAGATTGTTGAAACTGTTCAGGATCGCATTCATCTGTGACGTGCCTCCATTCTTTCTGTAAATTCCCTCCGAGTCAAGTCCACGCTTCTCAACCTCTTGTACTAGCCTTGTGATGATCAAAGGAATCTGTCTTTTCTCAAACATTGCACGACTTTCAAGTGTGGAGTTGAACAAGTCGCTCATTATTAAACTTGGCTGGACCTGTGAAGAAGATGATGGATTCAGATTATTGGTGGAAGAGTTAGCAGATCCAGAACTGCTCAAGTCAATGAACTTGTTATTACCCAGACCCGTCGTTGATAGCTTTCTGTTGTCATTCCCACCAAATTCATCAACCTCACCAGTTTTCAAAAGTGGCTCAGAAATCTTCTGCTTGATCCCTCCCTCTTCGTAGTTATTCTCAGAAGCTATGATATTATGGATCGAATAAGATGATTGCGAAGTAGACAGATTGTGATTACTGCTTCCATCAGACTTGAACAAAGCTCTCTTCCAAAACTTCCTCGTTTTCTTATCGCCATTTCCATTACCACCATTTGACGATGGTGGGGTCTCTAGATTGACATGAGCATATTGTGATGGGGCAGAAGAAGGTGGTTGCTGAGATGATGAACTAGTAGGAACATCACCAGTTGGTATTGGGTTACTGATCGTGTTCTTGTCGATAGATGGCTTCTTTTGGTGATTTTGGTGAAGCATCGTTTGAGCTTCAGGGACTTGAGGTTGTTGCTGGACCAGAGTTGGAGACTTCTTATCCTCGATAGTCATGGAATTCATATTCGATGACAGAGTCAACATCTCTTGGTTCAGTACGTCTTTCTTTGCGGATAGCTCGTTAATCTCCTTCAACAGGATCCCTTTCGTCTGCTTCATCTCCATAACTTCGACCTTCAAAGCCCTCAGTTCCAATTCCAGTGTTCTTCTGTCATCATGGGATGTATGACTACTTTGCACACCAGCAGCACTAACATGTGCCAATCCCTCATACGTGTTCATATCGCTCCGTGATCTGGTATGATGCGACCCTGAACTGACCGATCTCTTATGAAGAGCAGCAACAGCGGCAGCAGCCGAGCTGTTTGAGTAATTGCGGTTGTGAGTGACAGAGCCATTCGAGTAATGGCGATGGTGGTTGATGTTTGTGTCAACTGGTGGTGTTTGGAACAGAGCCGCCCCTGCTCCACTTGGATTAGGCGAATGCTCAATCTTTCTCATCTTGGGCGTCGCCATGTTGGAAAAGTTGTTGTGTTGAATGTTCTGGGAGGTCAAGAATGGTGATGATATCTTGTAGTCGGCAGAGGATGCACTTTCGGACTTCTTATGTTTAGAGGAGAAGGCAAAACTGTTGAGAAAGTTCTTTGGGGACTTCATAGATTTGGAACGTGACACGAGGGACTGTTCAGGAGACGCCGGTTTCCCGCTTATCAATGCTGGAGACTGCTTGATTGTTTGAACTTTGTATGACGGAGATTGGAATGAGTTTGACATTAATGGACTCCCGGAATGTGCTCGATTGTTTGAGGCCAAGATCGCGTCTTCTGTGGATTCCTGGAGGGGCGTCTCAAAGGAAAGATCACTCGGCCTGTGCTTTGGTTTGGAGGAGTTGCTGAACCCGGAGGGCTTGAACTCGAACTTTGCGATTTCGTCCTCTTCGTTACCCTCGACGGAATAAACTGATGATGCATCTTCCTTAAAGTCGCTCTCACTGGAGTCGTTCATGTCAATGAAGTCATCTGCAATACTGCTACTCTCAGCTGATTGCTGAGCTAGAACGAAGTCTGGTAGCTTTGGTGGTGCAATTGGCGGTGGTGGTGACTCTGTGTTGTTGATGTAGCTAGAGAGAATGTTGTTTGAAGAGGAGGAAGACACGCTGTCCATGACGACAGCCTTTCTGTTGATGTCACCGTTGGGTGTTCTCGCGAGATCCGAGCGCAGTGGCGAAAGGATCTGGTGTTGTCTGCGCGTGGGAGTAGAGACTGTCAAGGTTTGTTGGTACACCTGCTGATGGTTGTGTTCCTCTTCTCGTTCTGGTTGCGGCGGTGAATGCGGGTGGAAATAGGAGCTGTCAATGTCGTCGTAGTCCTCCTGCTGGAGATCCGGTAGCTGTTGTCTCTTCCGACCGCGCAGTTTGTCTGGCGACACGTCGGCTGCCGGTGCGAGGGTGCCCTGGTGGGAAGGACGCGGGTGGTGAATTTGTCTGTTGGGAGACCTTGGGGGTGGGAGCTCCGTCTGGCGGCTGTGGAAAAGGGCGCTGTCGTTGGCATCTTCCACGACGCCTGGGGAGGAGAAGCCAGACATTGGGGAGTGGGCTGTGGTTGCTTCCGGGGACAATTGGTTCAATTTGAGTGCGCTGGAGCTCTTGTTCAATTTGTTGATGTTGTGATTGGGCGCGGTGGTACAAAAGGTACCGCTGGCTGTAAGTGTTTCAGCAGGCAATTCCGGGAGAGTCTTTTTTGGTGATGTGTGTGTAGTCGTGTCGTGTTTGTGCTCGTTTTGCTGCTTCTGAAGACGTTTGCTCGTGTCGTGGCTCCTCTTGCGCTTCAGCAGCTCTTCATGACACTCCATACAAACGAGCCCCTTCGCTGTTCTGGCGTATCTCAAATCTTTGATTTTCTTTCTACACTTTCGACAGCTGAAACACTCTGAGCAGAAGGCCTGGTCGCCTGTTAAAATGGCGAAGTCGTCGATACTGCGCTGGCATCCGTGGCACTTGTAAGAACAGTCTGAGCACACGAGCGCACCACTGCCCAAGACCAGAAACTTGGAGTCTGCACTGAGCTGTTTAGCGCATTTAGAACAGGCGAAGCAGTACATATGCCAGTAGTCTCCGCCCACCTCGTAGCACTGACCCTCCCCTATAGGAAAGTCGCAACGCCGGCACGGGTGCTCGCCCTCCTCGTCAAAGAGCACGTCGTCAGCCAAAACCATCTTGCCAGCAGTTCGCTAATCTCAATAAACCTGCCCTTTCTCTCTGTTTGTTTCAGCTCATCGAAGCCGTTTCTGCCAGATCTGGATGGCCTGATCCGGTAATAATCGCGTGTCTATGTCCTGAAAAACAAATCCAGAACAACTGAGAAACATCACCGATTAAAAGCGAAGACGACACAAGTTTTGGAGAACCCCCAATTGTCCTTCCCCATATCTACTTTTCTACCCTCCGCAATGTCAGCAGCAGTCGCAACTACTACAACAACAACGACATCTACATCAGAATTCCTCTCAAACCTCACAGGCGCAAGCGTGGTGGTAAAGCTATACTCAGGCGAAGAGTACCATGGAAAGCTCGACACCATTGATGGCTACATGAACATAACGCTCGAGGAGGCGGAAGAGCACGTTGACGGCAAGAAGACCAACGACTACGGCGATATCTTCATCAGAGGTAACAACGTCCTCTATATATCGCAGGAGTAGTTGTCATTTTAGACCAGTGTACAGTACGAGTAATGAGATGTCTGGGTGTATTCCACCACCCTTCCCCCCTTTCCACTGACCCACCTGTAGTTTCCCAATTTGGCAGTCTAGAACCCACCAACCAATTCGCCAGAAACTCCCCGAAAAAACATTTTCGATTCCACCCGCAACAAGGCCAACACGACCGACACTCCACAGCCATCTACAGCACAATGTCCTTCATCGTCAGACGTCAGCTCTCCACTTTGATCCCTCCAAAGATCGCTTCCGCCAAAAACATCGGCTCAAACCCACAGGCCAAGAGATTGGCTCAAGTCGTCGAGTTCTACAAGGCCCTTCCACAAGGAGCTGCCCCAGCTAACAAGCCTTTCGGTCCATTGGCTCGTTACAAAGAGAAGTTCTTCAACGGTGACAATGCCTCCGGTAAGCCATTGCTTCACGTTGCTGCCTTCATCCTTGTCTTCGGTTACGGTCTAGAGTACTACTTCCACTTGAGACACCACAAGAACGGTGCCCACTAAGCGGAAGGTGTGCACTGCATTTTGATGTTTCACCACTGGATAAAGAGAAGGGGGTTTACAGGATTTATTACAGTATTAGAATTGATGAATATTCGGGTTTCACTGGGTCAGACGCGATATTGCATGGTTGAATCATGTGTTTATGACATTTATTAAACAATAAAGAACAAATTTAGAAGACAGACGGTTGGTGTACTAGTGTTTAGTACTAGAAATGCCTCTTTATTCGTATCTATTTACCGTATGACAGTAGTTCTTTTTCAACCTGTTGGATTTTTGCATCCAGTGGATCCTGCGATCTGATAATCTGGAGCATCAACTCCACAGTTGGTACTTTCCATCTTTCCTTGCCGTGCAATTCACCAAATTTCAGTTCAAACTCATTCAAGATCTCCCAGTCCTTCCAATCAGTAACCTCTGCAGCTGAAAGATCCAGTCCTTGAACTCCCGAGACTTCTTGAAGATCGCTACCCTTATTCGCAACATCCTTCAGTATAACATCACTGAGCTCAGTTGACGAGACCAACGTGTTTAGAATTGGACCTTTAGAATTGTTGGCAATCCAACCAGTCGTGTATAATCCGTCAATGATCTCGTCGTCGTTATTCAACACCTTAAAGTTCTTATTGGAGATGATACCCCTCTTGGTGTCAAACCTGATGTTGGTTCCATGTTCAATAGCCTCGCCCTTGAAACCAACAGAGGTGATAATCAGATCCGCGTCCATCTCTTCGAATTCACCATCGATTGGTTTGATCATTGGTCCAGATTCAACGTCATCCTGATATATTCTATTCTTCTGGAATACAATCGATTTCAACCTCTCTGGGTCGTTGGGATCAGGATTGATCTGATACGGCGACTTCAGGTATTGTAAGCTCCAAGTCTTAGTGATCTCTTCAGGGACCGTATACTTCACTTTTCTCTCACTAACAGGTTGTAAAAACTTCAAGACCGTCTCGAACTTTCTCTTTGATACTCTCTCAAGTTTCTTCAAGAATGGCTGGATATACGTGATCATGGACTCTGGGAACACTCCTTTACACTTCACACCAAATTCTTCCAATTGGAACAGCTCCCTGATTTCCTTTGTTGTAAACTTCGATTCCAAAATCCCTCTTCTGGCCACAATATCCAAATCTTTCACTGCACTTCTCTGTATATTCTCCAGTGCACTCTGACTCACATCACTCTTCGTCAGAATATCATTGTTTGGAGGCGTCAAGAGCATTCTCGCCACATCCATTGCCACATTACCATTTCCTATAACGACCACCTTCTTGATGGTTGAAAGGTCAGGAGGTGTGAAACGATCTAGGATATTTGGCTCTGAGTTATACCATGCCACAAACGTCTTCGAGTTAATAACTTTTGGATGGTCTTCATTCTTGATGCCTAGTTTATTCTCTTTTGTGTTACCATAAGACAGCACAACGCTGTTAAAGTTCTTTCTGAGCTCGTCGATCTTGACGTCTCTACCGACTGTGACGTTCCCCACATAGCTGAACTTGGACTTATTCTGATTCACAATCGAGGTGAAGGTTTCCTCGCAGTTCTTCACCTCCATGTGGTCTGGTGCGACTCCATAACGCGAGAGTCCAAAGGGAGTAGGGTACTTATCGAATAGTGTGACTTCTAGGTCAATTGGCTCCGCCGTGGAACTGCTGCTCTGAGCGAGTCTCTGTTGGTGCTTGAATAACTCTGTGATGGTGTAGAAGCCAGAGGGACCGGAACCCACAACAGCAACTTTATGTGTGAGCGACCGGGTGAAGCACATCTTAGTGGCAACTCTCACTCTCTGTAGACGCTGTGGACTAAGCATGGTGGACAAAAGCGTCGTTATGACTGGGACAATCTCAAAAAGGTGTCTGTCTGTTAAAGTTGGTGATGATTTCATTTTTCCGTGGAGACAAACCTCCAACAGCCATACTAACTACAATTACTGAGCTGAATACTGTACACCGTACGAGTCTTCTACAGTTTGGGAAAGTACATATAAGCAGAAGTAGAGTTAGCTAAAAAGTGTCAATTAGAATGTCAGCGACTTGCGGCTCCTTAATAACCGGAACATCTCGACTCTTTATGAATGGTATCACACTTCACAGAGCATGTCCGCGTTCCACACTTCGTACAACTCCCAGGACTCGAGTCACCACAGACAGAACAGAGCTTCTTGTTAGGAACAACAAAGTTGTTTCGTCTCTTGCTTACAATGCCGTATAACACGGTATGAAATCTTTCGTCAATCTCATCCATGTAATTCGGAAGTGTTCTTCGTGATGTCAGGATCTTCCGTACTGTTGTGAGATAGCTCTGCTTGATCTTCACGTTGTTGGTATTAGAGGTACTGGAGGATGTTGCCTGTGAGTGTGACGCCTTCGAGGAGAGTGATGTCGGCAGCCGTGTTGACTGGTAATGAAAGTTCAAGCC
Organism: Komagataea wickerhamii; assembly: GCA_030574915.1. Lineage (NCBI taxonomy): Eukaryota > Fungi > Ascomycota > Saccharomycetes > Phaffomycetales > Wickerhamomycetaceae > Komagataea > Komagataea wickerhamii. Next base: position 73,557 of record JAJMFU010000019.1, read on the forward strand.
GGTCTTGGGAAGGTCTATACGGGTGCTTTCGTTGAAGTTCTCGGTGTCAATTTCTTGAAGCCTCTTGTGTGAGTTCTTCTCCTCAAGTAGATCATCTGTGAGCTCTGTGCCATGGAGTTGGTTCTCGAGAAGATTCAAGTTGTAAGAACCCGCCTGCAGTCTCTTTCTCCTACTGTCACTCGACTTGCTGATTCTACTGGCTTTGGACGGAAGGTTGATGGACGAAGTGAAGTATATGTCCTTGTTGTAGAACCTGTCAATCTCCTGTACACGCGGCATTTTGTCTGTTGTTCGCCACTGTTCAATGATGTTTGTTTTAAGAAGAAGTACTAAGTTATGTTTTTTATTGTCCGGGTACTTTAAGACTCTCACCTCATAGTTAACGAAACACACTTACATCACTCTACTGCTTTATCTCTACAAAGACACAGTTTCTTCGACCTATAAACATAATATTCGTGACAAGAACTGAACAATGCTCAACAATACATACAGCAGATCTCTATTCCTTGACGAAAACAGCTGCTGCCCCCATTCCGGTACCAATACACATACTCGTGACACCAATCTCGCCCTTCTTCAACTCTCTCAAGATGGTGGCAACTTGTCTGGTTCCAGTGGCCGCTAGAGGGTGACCAATTGCAATAGCACCACCTCTTGGGTTAACCTTCTTCACATCAATTCCGACCTTGTGGATACTGTAGAGTGCCTGTGCTGCAAATGCCTCGTTAATCTCGTAAACAGAGACATCGTCAACTGCAATGCCAGTAGCAGAGAGAACGGCTGGAATGGCGTAGGCTGGACCAACACCCATAATCTCTGGTGGAACACCGACAACTCTGAAGTCAATGTATTTACCAATGATTGGCAAGCCTAGCTTCTTAGCAACATCTCTTCTGGCGAGAATGGCACCAGAAGCACCATCAGATATTTGTGACGAGTTACCAGCATGGGTAGTACCATCCTTCTTGAAAGCTGGTCTAACTTTTGATAAAGATTCAGGAGTGACGTTGGCTCTTGGACCAGAGTCGGTGTCAACAAGAACCTTCTTGGTCTTTGGTTCACCATCTTCATCATCGTCATCCTCCTCCTTGATGTTGACTTCGATTGGGATAATCTCATCTTTGAAAACTCCACTCTTCACTGACTGCTCGGCTAGGTTGTATGATCTTGCGGCAAACTCATCTTGTTGTGCTCTTCCAATGCCAAACTGAGCGGCAATGTTCTCGTTTGTGATACCCATTGGGATTTCACACTTTTTGGCCTCCTTGTCCGCCTTCAAGACTGGGGAAATTTCCGCCAGTGCACCTGGACCATACCATTGGGTCATAGACTCGACACCGCATGCCAAACCAAGGCCAATTTGTCCAACCTTGATCTTGTTGGCAATGTCATTCAAAGCGGTAAGGGAGGAAGAGCACTGTCTGTTAATGGCAACAAATGGGGATGTTGCTGGGATTCCAGCTGCAATAGCGGCTGCTCTGAACTCAGTGGCACCAGCACCCTTGTTCAACACGTTACCGCAAGCAACATCCTCAATTTTGGATGGGTCAAAGTTGTCAATCGTCTTTAACCAAGTCTGCAAGAATCTGAACAGTAGCTCATCAGACTTGGTGTCCTTGAAGAGGCCCTTTCCACCTTTAGTGATGGCGGTTCTGTTGGCGGCAACAATAACAACATCATCATCTCTCTGCTGAGTAACGGATTGCTTCTTTGATGGTGCCAAATGACTGGCGATTTGCTGGAGTCTGTCTGACATTCTAGTTGATTTCTGTATAGTATCTCTCTTTTTGTACTTGGTGGAACGGATTGAGAACTTTCGACTTCAGAGGAGATTCTTGCCGGCTTTAAATAGTCTTGAGAGATCATCTTTCGAAGTTGCCGATGACACTAAATTTTGTGGAGAAGGCAAAAAAGTGTCACAATTTGCCGAGGCTGAAAAGAAAATGATCATTTAAATCACAAATTGGGAAACTATACATTTTGGGTATTTGTCCGAAACATCCACACATCCGCACATCTGAGCCGAGGCGAAGAGCAAGACAAATGGCGTAGCTTAACTGCGCACCATATATAGATCGGTACATACCATAGCCACGTACAGTTGGATAGCCCAAATGTCAGAAAACTCAGAGAACCCCCCTAAAAGGACCAACAGAAGTAGAAGACGGTACAACAACAGGAAATCGCCCCGTCCCTCTACTCCATCTGACAGTGAAAAGAAAAATAGCACAGACCAGCAGTCCAAACCAAATGCAAGAAGAGTGCCCAAGAGGAACAAAACCACTACACAGAACGTTGTGAATGCGATATCCAATATCTCATTATCGAGAGAAATTGACTCCCGCTCTGATGAGCTAGACCAGCTTGAGCACAGACTCGCGAGAACATCCCAGTTCAAACTTATTAACAGCAATTCCAAAAGTAGGACTTACAAAATCCACCTGAACAAAGCTGACCAGTTCAAACTGGTCGTTCCGCTTAACAGGCAATATGCCATATCGCTAGAGATTTTTGAAACTGCTTCGGAGTCTCCCATTATTGACAAGCACATAAGGAACGTCCTCAATAACTTCAATAGAAAAGTCGGCTCAGCAGATACGGCAGACCAGAAGACGTCGTTATACCTAATCAACTATTTGATTAATAGCTACGAGACGCTGAAGCTCGATGAAAGGTCTTTCAGAGAACAGGATTCACTGAGGGCCAGACTAATATAACAACTACTGTCAATCAGAAACAAGTGATCTCAAAAACAAGTGATTGTATTGTTATCAGACTAGACTATGGTACACTAACAAAGAATAATAACAAAATGGCCACTGTAGACCTCAAACCTCTATAGTAAGTGTTTCATCATCATGGATGGAGTATCATTTTTCTCGTGAGTATCGTAGAAACAAAGGAACAGTACTTCAACAGCTGTTGTGCATCAATTCTAGTTGAAAGTCTTGATGAATTCTTTAGCCTTTTTAGCTTCCTCAGCTCTCTTGGCGTCATCCCATTGCAGCTCATCACCTAGGACCTCGACAACACCATCAACGGAGTTCAAAGCAGCCTTGGAGTTCAAGAAGGCCAATCTGGTTCTTCTAGCTAGGAAATCAACTGGGTTTCTGGTGTACTCATACTTGATACTGTACTTCAACTCAGCAACAGAGAATGGGAACTCGAAGGCATCGTAGGTAGCTTCCTTCGTCTCATCAGCTAGACCAACTGGCAATTGGTTGGCCTTGTCCTGTTTGTAGATCTCAAGGATCAATGGTGCTCTAGTACCGTAGTTGGAAGCCAAGTGTTCAGCAAGCAAGGTAGAGATACCATAGTTTTGTGCCAGTCTTGGAGCCAGTGTGCTCTCGAAGTTCTCACCACCAGCAAGAATCAATTGTTTGGTCTTGGATGGGCCAACTTGGAATCCATGGTGCTTGATGACTTCGTTAACAGTCTCCTCGGCCATCTCTCTGTAAGTAGTCCACTTACCACCAGAAACGGTAGTCAATCCGGTCTCAGAGGTGAAGATCAAGTGGTTACGGACCAAGTTTTGAGTACCCTTGGAAGAATCAACCTTTCTTGGGTCTCTAACCAAAGGTCTAATACCAGACCAAGCAGATAGAACATCCTCTCTCTTGACAGGGAACTTAATGTAGTGTTGCAGCTCTTGTAGAATATCTTGGATGTCAGCCTCAGTTGGGGCTGGGTTCTCTGGGACCTTGTCTAGTGGAACATCGGTAGTACCAGCAAGGACCTTACCTTGCCATGGGAGGAAAAACATAACTCTTCCGTCAGAAGTTTGAGCATCAAGGATACCCAACTCTTTAGAACAGTAGTACTCAGGAAGGACAATGTGGACACCGGCAGATGGGACAACCATTTTTGGTGGAAGTGGCTCCTTTGGTGGAAGACCTTGTGGATCCTTGTCCATTTCGAGGATGACATCAGAGTATGGACCAGTGGCGTTAATAACAGACTTGGAGTTGATCTTGAATTCCTTTCCAGTTTCACGGTCTCTGGCAACGGCACCAGCAACCTTACCTTGTTCGTTCTTGATCAATTGGACAACTTCAACATAGTTAACAACAGTAGCTCCGTTCTCAATGGCCGTGATAGCTAGAGTGGAGTTCAATCTGGCGTCGTTGAAAGAACCATCGTGGTATACTAGACCGGCTTTCAGGTTCTTGTCATCCAATTGTGGGAGGGCAGCAAGAGTGGCAGATGGACCTAGCAAGTAGGCAGATCTCAAATTCTGTCTACCAGCAAAGAGGTCGTAGAGCTTAGTACCGACGTAGAAGTAAGGAACTTGCCACAGTTGGTAAACAGGAATCAAGATTGGAAGGACAGTGACCAAATGAGGTGCGGTTCTCAACATGTTACCACGTTCATCCAAAGCTTCAATGACAAGGTCCAATTGAGCCTTGGAGAGTTGCCAGAAGGCCTTTTCCAAGTATCTGACACCACCGTGAGCCATCTTGGTGGACTTTGAAGAGGTACCCGAGGCATAGTCGTTTCTCTCGACAAGGGCAACGTTGAGGCCTCTGGTGGCCGCATCAACAGCTGAACCGGCACCAGAAGCACCACCACCGATGATTAGAACATCGAAGTTCTTCTCCTCGAGCTGATTGATGAGCTCGGATCTCGTTGGAGGAGCAGCCTTGGTCTTGACGAGTGGTGGAAGAGTAGTCTCGTTGCTGATGAGGGACGATGCTTGGGACTGTTGGTAGTAGCTGTAGCCGATTGCTGAAGACGCAACGGCGGCAGAGGCGGTTAAGAGTCCGCGGCGGGTCACTCTCAAGAAGGACATCACTGACGTTAAGGCCTTTCTCGTGATGGTTGGCGGGGCGAAGAGGAAGTGTTGATTTTTCGGGAGGCCGTTTGCTTAAGTACGTCTTCTAATATGACATATGACTAGGGGCCTCGGTGTCCCGTCCAGTAAAACTTTTCGTCGGAATAATGGATGGATGTCCCAGGACGCGGGACAAAAATTTGGTGCTGTACCAGTTAATGAACAAACGCTCAGTTGAACGAAACAGCTTGTGGTTAGACCGTGAATGGAGAGAGCCGGTGTGGGAGGTGTATGACATAATAGGCATAGAATGTTGAAGAGTATCTAGGTATTGTTTCCCTTTTTTTTAAGCTTGGGAAGGACTGTTTGGGAGTATTCTACACATTTGTAGCAAAATACATGTTAGTGACTTTAGGTGAGCTGAATCATCGTTAGCTGAGCTAATTTGGCCAACGGTGCTTCTAAAGTGTCGATCTCTTCAAGAATTCTTGGGCTACAGCCTACATGTGCCTGTACTGTTTATAGCATGATCCAGCGACGACTCACGAGTGTCCCGTGTTTATACAGTTATTTCTTGTCCACGGATAAACTTGAACAGAAGTTAATCCATATTAACCCAAGTCAGGTTACAACTTGAAGAACGAACCCAGTTCAATTGTACGTAGACGTATACGTATAAGGAAACCCCGTGCCTTAGTAGGGAACAATAGAGTACACACATACCTTATATACCTATCCATGAGCATTCTTAATAAGATCTGCTACATCCCTATTCTTGTACAACTTTGGGTTATTTCCCGAGACGCGCTCCAGAGTCGAAAGACGCTTGCCGGTAGAATAGACACGCATCAAACAATAAAAGGGTATATCGATTTCACACCAGTACCGTGCACACAATGTAACAACCTCGAAAAGGGTCTAATAAACGTTAAGTGAGTTTGGCATATCTTAGAGCAGCCTCACTAGTGGTTCAGCATCTCGCCTCGGAATCTTTCGTAAGGTTAGAACGTTGAAGCTTCATTAATACAAGCCTATTATTCTCCGGGACGCCGGGTGTCCGCGTTCTCGGTGAATATAAATTTTGGACAAATAGACTAAACCAGCTTGAAAAAACAATGCTTGAACTAGCACTAGCCTACAACGGCAGTAACATATATAATTTCATAACTGCAACCCTGTATAACTATGAAGTTTTGTTTTTTTATAATCATCATAAACAACTGAGCTCCTGATGGTTCTGGCTGATTCGCCCATCATCTAGTATAACCACCAACCGATCTTCTTCTCGTCTTCTTCCTAACCACAAGAATTGGGATATCCGTCATGTAGTTATTCAATTCATTTAGTAGCATCCGGTGTCCCGTGATGAACAATGTTGGTTTGAGATACCTAATTAGTTCGTTTATCAAGTGCTTTGGGTAAAGGTGATGGCCCGATTCGAGGACAACATGAAGAGTGAACTTCTCGCTCTCAATAAGGTCAAGATAAGTTGTCACCAGCTCAGTCAATTTCTCGCATTGTTTCTTGTAATAATCAATCTTGTTCTCGTCATTGGCAGAATTGATCACATAAAGGACATCACCGCTCTTGACCACGGACCCAATGGTATACTGTAAGGCATTGACTGAATCAGCACTAAGATCGACATAAATCAAATATGAGGTCACGTCCTTGACTGTGCTCGACTTCCTGCTTGCCTGTTGAAAGAAGTTACTGAGTGTAATGGTTCTTGAAACTCTCAAGAGTTCGTCGTTAACACTCAAGCCAGAGTGCATGATCTTATTGTGAAACAGGTCTCCTTCGCCTGTATCATCCTGGTCTTCACTTTTAGATTTCTCAATAAGAAGCTTCTTATACTCCTCGTATACCTTATCCTTCTTACTCTCAATGTCGATAATGTAGTCTATACTGATTTGACTAGGGTCTTCGAGTCCCAACTCCCTAAGCTTATCATGAATCTTATCCAAATCATCAGGCTGCTCTTCCCCGTTCGAATTTCTGTCACTCAAGGCCTTTCCCAACGCGAGAATCTCAGAATGACGTCTCAATTCTTCTGCTTTCTGGTTTAGAAGTCTCTCCAGTTCCTCTCTCTTCTTCTTGGCTTCTTCCTCCTTCTGTTTCCTCTCTTGTGGTGTTGGTTCACGCACTTTCTCTTTGAATTTCTCATTGAAGTTCCCTGAATCCGTCAAGCTGCTCAGATTTTGACTTCTCTTCTTATAGAAATCATTGATGGTAATTCTGAAGTTGGGAAGAACAACGTCATTGATATCAAAATTGAAGTCTGCCTCATCGTCACTAATCTGTTCCTCTTCACTCACATCGCTGTTATCGTCATCATCATCATCGTCGCTGTCTCCCTCATTGTTCTTCATAGCATCGAGACCTTTGAGCCTCTCCGACGGGTCATGCCTCAATATACTCCATTTCCAGTTCATGTCCTCCCCCTGGGAGCGGGCTCTTGAGGCATTGCGTCTTGGACTCGTGGACCTACTCAGATGTCTCCCACGGCTGACACCTCTTGAGGTTGGTGACATGGAGCGTGCACCTTGTGAGCGCCCTCTGCCCATCATGGACATAAGTTCGTTATTCTCCTTTGAGAACGCAGCGTCTAGTGACATGATTGGATGCTGAAATGGGCTGCGCTGTTTGCTTGTTTAGATTCCCCTTTGTGGTTCTGTGTGAATTACGGCCAATCACAATTGTGGATAGCCGATTGCGTCCTCGTCAACGATACGTTCCTGTGGTATTCAATAAGCAGTGTGCTGGTGCAAATAGACAAAGGCTCTAAAACTGAGTCGAGGGAATAGAGAAGAGGATGAATTACTATACCGCAGCAGTCATGGATCATCGCAGTGCTACGAAACTCTTGGTCCTTTGTGGCCCCACCATTTATAATCAGATGACTTGCGTGCTTATCACGTGGTTTAAACTTGCTGCCCTAAAGTTGGTTCGAGACGTAATACAAAAGGGCGGTCATTGAGGTAGCATCAACTGTCCCTCCCTAACAGCAGCCACTAGGAGGATCATGTCTATTTCAAAACCGCAGAAGTTTGACTACTCAGAGCCTGTAAAGAGGATCCACGATTCACAGGGCCTCAATGCCTTCCATCAGTCACTGGCTCTTCGTGATCTGTCTATCTCGCTAGCCCAAATCGCAAGAGCAGTCGAAAGCAAGGAAATTCCACAAGGTGTCCTCTTTGACAATGACATTTATACCCCTGAGGAAATTGACAAGTTCTCACATGACGTTAAGGTCCCCGTCGAGATAGATTTCAAGGACGAGAAGAATTCAGAAAACACCCAGCTACACCAGATATATCAGGGATCCCCGATAGTGAAGAGTCTCGTTGACCTATTGGACAAAATATCCAGTCTCATAGACCAGATCCCACCATTGGAGGGGCCTAGAAGATATGGTAACTTTGCTTGTCGTACGTGGCACGACAAGCTGAACAAACAAATTCATGGTTGGGTAAAGAGCCTGATTGTGGATGAGTACTACAAGAAGGAGAATCCAGATGGGTTTGTTCAGGAGATAACATGGTATATCCAAAACTCCTTTGGATCAAGGGAAAGACTAGATTATGGTACTGGTCATGAACTGAATTTTCTTGCTTTCCTGACGGGACTTTTGAAAGTTGACATTATCAGTGATGGCGTTGATGGTTATGGTTACCTAGTCGTCTTTGCAAACTACTACAAAGTCACAAGAAAGCTCATAAGCACATACACGCTGGAACCAGCGGGAAGTCATGGGGTTTGGGGGCTCGACGACCATTTCCACATAATTTATGTTCTGGGTGCTTCACAACTACTGGGGCAAGGACACCATGAGCTGTCACCTCGATACACACAGAACAAAGCCATTGTCTTCCGCTATGCCACACGAAACTTATACTTCAACGCGGTTTCATTCATATTCAAAGTTAAGAAGGGCCCGTTCTTTGAGCACAGTCCCATTTTGTATGATGTCTCCAATGTGAAGACTTGGGAGAAGATTCACAAAGGTATGTTCAAGATGTTCCAGGCGGAGGTTGTGGGGAAGTTCCCAGTTGTTCAACACTTCTACTTTGGTACTGTTCTATTCCCATGGGTCAATGCCAGTACTTTGAAGCCACTCCCATTGGCTTCTAATGACTCAAGTGGGCAAACCGATGATGATAAGACACCTACCCCGACTACTGTTGGGAATCCAGACCCAATAGTGACGACAGCAGCACCGTGGAAATCCAAGAAGCAGGGAACTTCACTTCAGGATAAGATATTGGGACATGCTCCAACCACGAGAAGACCGGCTGGTAATCCGGCACAGCCTACACCACGCACACCGCCTCCTCCTCCAACATCATCGGACCTTCCAGTGACAAGGGCGCCGTGGGCAAAGCAATGAGGAAATTACCACTACTACACATGAGTTTCACAGAATATAAATAATGCATATCGAGCTATACACGCACTGGCACAACTCTGTATTTCCATAAAGTAACCCCACAAATGAACTGAAAAAAACAAACCCAATGAATAGTAACTCTTAACCCCAAAGTAGTACACAGAGTTATATTTGAGGACCAGCAGAAAGAACCTCTGGAGTAGCCTCTGACTGGTAAGTCTCGAAGTTCGTAGCGAACAAAGAACCCAAGTTCTTAACCTCGTTCTCGTACTTGCGGGATCCCTCGACCCAGTTCTTTGCTGGGTTCAACAACTCGGTTGGAACACCCTTGACCTCCTTTGGAATCTGTAGACCAAAGACTGGAAGGGTCTCGTATTCAGCCTCAGCCAAAGTACCGTCATGGATGGCGTCGAGAATAGCTCTGGTGTACTTCAATGGGCAACGCTTACCGCCCTTGGCGACGGACGAACCAGTCCAGCCAGTGTTCAACAAGTATGCATTAGCCTTGTGCTCGGTGATCTTGTCAGACAACATCTGAGCGTACTTCATAGGATGTAGAGCCAAGAACGGTTGGCCAAAGCATGCAGAGAAAGTGGCAGTTGGTTCAGTGACACCCTCCTCGGTACCAGCCATCTTGGAGGTGTAACCGGAAATAAAGTGGTACATCACTTGGGCGTTAGTTAGCTTGGAGACTGGTGGAAGGACACCTCTGGCATCACAGGTCAACAAGACAATGTTCTTTGGGTGGGAGTTGTCGAAACATGGGATCTTAGCTGATGGAATGTACTCGATTGGGTATGCACATCTAGTGTTCTCGGTGATGGATGAGTCGTCGTAGTCAACAACTCTGGTCTCCCCGTCGTAGACAACGTTCTCCAGCACGGAACCGAACTTGATAGCGTTGAAAATCTCTGGCTCCTTCTCGGCACTTAGACCCAAACACTTAGCGTAACATCCACCTTCAATGTTGAAGACACCTTGGTCGGACCAACAGTGCTCATCATCACCAATCAATAGACGGTTTGGATCAGCGGACAAAGTGGTCTTACCGGTACCAGACAAACCAAAGAACAAGGTAACATCGTTCTTCTCAACACCTTGGTTAGCGGAGGAGTGCAAAGTGAGGACATTGTAGTTGACAGGCATTAGGTAGAACATGACAGTGAAGATACCCTTCTTCATCTCACCAGCGTACTCGGTACCCAAGATAACCATCTCCATCTCCTTGAAATTTATCTCAACCGAAGTAGAGGAGGTCATACCCTCAGTGTACTTGTTGGCAGGGAACTGACCAGCGTTCCAGATGGTGAAGTCTGGCTCAAAGTCCTCGAGCTCCTCTTCAGTTGGCTTGATCAACATATTTCTCATGAACAAGGCATGGTATGCTCTGGCACAGACAACTCTGACCTTCAATCTGTATCTTGGGTCCCATCCGGCGTAGGCATCCACAACGTAAACCTTTTCTCTGGTTCTCAAGTAGTCCTCAGCTCTGGCTCTGGAAATCTTCCATGTTTGTTCCGACACTTTTGTGTTCACTGGCCCCCACCAAATTTTGTCGGTTGAGGTCTCTTCATCCACAATACGCTTGTCTCTTGGGGATCTTCCGGTCTTCTCACCAGAGAAGGCCATCAGGGCACCAGAGGATGAAATGGCAGTCTTCTTCTCTTTGAGTCCATCTTCGTAGAGCGTTGGAACGGAGGCGTTGTGACGAAGGATGACATCGTCATGTAGATTGAGCTGCTTGATAAGCGCAGCGTTCTTTGATTCGAAAACCCTTGATGGTGACATGTTTGAAACTGGAGTGAATTATCTTCAGAGATCATAATTGGAATAATCTGGGGAAAGGAGAAGTGGATTTGGTAGCGTATTTATACACAAATGGCTACTTGTGTGAAGCAATATTGACTCTGAGAGCGGCCCCGGGGCGAGTCTGAAATAGAGTTCTTTAATTGTTTGATTTAGTTTAGACGTGGCCCTACCGCCCTGGAGATGAAGGCTCGCTTGACGTGGTCTGAAAGTGGCAAAGTAACGCTACAGAGCCGGAGGTAAAAGGACCTGTACATAGTGAGAAGTACTGGCTATAATATGACACTAGCCATGTCTTTTGTGCTTTCCAACTGACTGACTTGTACCCTCATCTATGTCGATTTGACCCTGTGGTTTGACGGATGCATGTAAACGTTACCCCAGATTTTCCAACAGCCGCGACACTTGCGAAATTTTCTGGGACTGAAGGAGGAAGCGAGAAGAGAGGAAAAGACTAGAAGTGGACTCATAATTATCAGACACCTCAATACTAGTCCTGAATGCTGATCCGTACTCTCACTCGGCTGATACTTCTCTCGACGAGTCTTTTCCCCCCACATAGCGGCTTGTACTAGTTTGTAGAACCTCCAGGCACTTCCCCCGGTGAGGCTCATACTATTATTATGCGGAAACATCTTTCCGGGACGCAGGAGCTCCTGTTCTCTCCGTGATGTGGCCCGACCGTCTCCGGAAGAGTGGAACCCTGGACCAGCGCGCGCTCTCAAAATGGGCCACTCTGATTTGCCAACGCTCCCGGGAAAGTCAAAGGCACCCCGGGAAATTACTCACTACAAGTACAGTCTGATTATTTTCTAGCTCCGGCACAACAATAAGCCATCTCGCATCTCGCAGTTGGCTATTGACACATTCCATTGAAGTAACCAGTCAATTAATCTATAAAACATACACACCAATCACAATCACAATCACAAGTACAAGGAACCAGCACTCACAATATCTCTGTGCACCAGCTCAGTAGCCTTCTCCATCTTCTCCTCGAGGGCAACGTTACCTATCGTCTTTGCGGCCATGATCAACTGTCTCAACATCTCCTCCAATCTCTTGAACATTCTAATCAAACTTCCTTCATAGACATCTGTCATCTTACAGATCTGTGTGAACGAAGCTCCCTTACACCAGGCAAACACAACCTCCATCAGTTCCGGTCTGAATGTCTCAATGTACTCCTTCTCGACAATCTCAATCTTAGACTCCTTCGACACTTTGGCAATCTTGGATGCCATCTCCTGCATCTGTTTCAATGGCTCTGCCAGCTCTGGTTTCAATCTAGGAACTTCCTTTGATCTCTCCTGGAAAACAAAACAAGATAGCAGGGCAGCACATTGTTCTGGTGACAGCTCGTTGAAGTTACCGTTGAAGATCAGCTCAGTCAACAACAGTTCATCTCCTGTACTGATCTCGCATGCAACTCTACCCTTCAACTCAATGACGTCTGACGCATTGGTGAATCCAAGTCTTCTCAACACTCTCTTACGGTGTCTCAAGTCGTCTAATTGGATAACTGCTTGTGCCTCCAACACTTTGTTCTTGATGGATTTGGCATCTTTCTGAAGAGCCATCTTCTTACTGTATCCCTTATAAAGTTCCTTCAATCTTGGTGAGAGAGATAATGGGTTAGCATATAACTTAGACTCCAAGACCTCAATCTTCTTCAACAGATTCTTGAAATCATTGTCATCAATTTTCATATTGTCGATTGGGTCAAGTAGAGGAAGACCATCCTCAAATCTGCGCTTCACCTCCTTCAAACTCTTAGATAGCGTCTCTCTTTGCTGTTGGGACTTAAGATCCTTTGGTAGGTACAGTCTCAAGTTGGCAATCTTATCAATCGAGTTCAGCGTTATTGGGATAACCTCACATTTGCTCTTTTCGCCCTCCTTGGCTGGTCTGATACCTTCTGGGAAATCAGGGTTGAATGGCTTAATTAGACTAGATGGGGAATCAATGAACATTGTGTTGACCATAACGTCAACAATGTATGATTCATGGTCAGTGAATTCTCTGTTCTTGTTTCTCTTGTTGATTCTCTTTTGGTAACCGACAACAACACCCCATCCATACTCATACTCCCCAACCTTGATCTCGATCAGTCTTCCACCTTGCAAAAAGTTGAGAATGTAACTTGGGTGAGTTATTATATGGCGGACGTCCTCATTGTAAGTGTCCAGTTGCTTTCTGATGTCATAGTACTCCTTGATCGTTGGTTCATCTTCAATGACCAATTCCTTCAATTGCTCTTCAACAGCCAAAAGTTTTCTTTCAAGAACAGGCACAGATGCTGCATTCTGGAATTGGTAAAACGAATGCTCCAACATAAACTCAGGAGAAATACCCTCGACTCTCATCAAGTTTAGAATCATATTGTAACCAAGATGGAAGGCGGAGTCCAATCTATCAGCCTCACCTTTAACCATACCTTTAGCAACTTGTGGCTCCATTTTCTCATCAATCATCATGATAACAATACCACGGTCATCTAAACCACGACGACCGGCACGACCAGACATCTGGATGTACTCACCACCAGAGACCCAACGGAAACCTTTACCGTCCCATTTTCTAACAGATGTGAAAACAACAGTCTTTGCAGGCATATTCAATCCAATAGAGAATGTTTCAGTGGCAAACAGAACTTTCAATAGACCCTCTTGGAAAAGAATCTCGATAATCTCCTTCAGAATTGGTAGAAGACCAGAATGATGAATACCTATACCTCTTCTTAAAAGTGGTAAGATGTGTTTTATCTGTGGTAGCTCACGGTCTGACTCAGGAAGCAAATCGACAGCGTTGGTGAAGATCTTCGTCAAGACTTCCCTCTCTTCGTCTGTATTGAAGTCCAATTTGGACATTTTTAGTGCCAAAGACTCACAATCTCTCTTAGAGAAAGAGAAAACAATGACTGGGTTGTACTTCTTGATCCAAATCATCCTGACAATTTTGTAGATGTCTGACTTTGAATCCTTGTTTCCTCCCTTGAAAGTCTGGCCCTTCTTTCCTCTGGATGATGCAGAGTTTGGATCATCACCTTGTTTGTCACTAATCGAAGCCATGGCCTTCTGGAAGTTCTCCTCTCTGAATGTTGACTTTTCATCAACAACCAAGTGAATACCATCACCGTTAGCAGGGAACAAGTAATGCTGAAGGGGAGTTGGTCTGAAATCGGTGTAGACAATATGACAAGGTTGGGAGTGAATTTTACAGATCCACTCAGCAAACTCCATCGCATTTGGGATAGTAGCCGATAGGAACACATAGTGGACCTTGTCTGGAAGCAAGATGATAGTCTCTTCCCAGACAACACCTCTTTCTTTGTCTCTCATGTAATGGACCTCATCAAAGATAACCCACGCAACTTCACGCATCACCTCAGAACCTCTGTACAACATCGATCTCAAAATCTCGGTAGTCATGACCAAACATCCGGCATCTGGATTAATAGTCACATCACCAGTCATCAAACCGACGTCACCAAATTCTGCCAAAAGCTCACGATACTTCTGGTTAGACAATGCTTTGATTGGGGAAGTGTAAATAACTCTCTGTTTAGCCTTTAGGGACTGCGCAATCGCATATTCAGCAACGACAGTCTTACCTGCGGAGGTGTGAGCGGACACTAGCACACTTTCACTTCTGTCGATACAGGATATAGCGGTATCTTGGAAAGGATCCAAAGTGAAAGGATACACTCTTGCTTCATTCTCTCTCTTGTGATCACCGATCGGCTTATATGGGTACCCGCTAGGAACAGCGACTTGATGTCTGACTTGATGGGACAACTTGACTTTACCGTCCTTCTGTTCTGCTTCGTCCTCAGGTGCCTTTGGCATAAGACCGCTGGATGCATTGACTTCTCTTGAAGCTTCGGTCTCGAAAGAATCAGCCACCATTGGAACGACCTGAGACTTCTCCTTCTTATCAAGAAGCTTCTTGTCCTTCTTGAACTTCTTCTCTGTCGAAGCGCCATTAGGAGAGGCGGAGCGCTTTCTCTTGTTGTCGTCCTGTGTAGACTCTTCAGGTTCTTCAGGCTCGCTCTTCACAGAGACCTCCACCGGAGTCTCCTCTTTGACGTCATCAATCTCCTCAGTTTGTGGAGGGTCATCGTGCACCTCATCGAACACAGCGAACAAGTCGTCACTCATGGCAGAAGAGTGACTTGTCTTGTTGTTGTGGTTTCTGATAGTAGAAAGTGTCAAAGGCCATCGCTTTCCAGAGAAAAAATTTATGGTGATAAAATGATACGGCCACTACGCTATATCTCACGCTGAGCTAATCAACTCTTCATCAATAATTCGGTTACTTCGTCCCTTAGTTACCTGGTTACTTAGCTACTCTTCTCCTGTTCGTACTGTTCAATCATGTGCATTCAGTTGCTTTTGATTAGCCTTGGGCACCGTCTATACTCTCTATTTTGAGGTGTCCACGACGTATCTTCCCAGGATCTTACCTTGTTCCATTAGGTCGTAGACCTTTGGCAGCTCAGATAGGCCAACAACGGTGATTGGTGACTTGACCAGGCCTCTAGTGAAGAACTCGATAGCCTCTCTAGTGTCGGCTCTGTTACCGACATAAGATCCAATGATGTTGATGGATTTGACGACATGGGAGAAGACATCAGACTTACAAACAGCACCAGCTGGAAGACCAACCAGGACGACCTTACCAGTAGGTCTCACATACTCCGTAGATTGGGCAATGGCAGCTTCAGAGACAGAAACATTGACGACAGCGTGTGGACCACCCTTTGTAGCAGCTTGAATGGCCTCGGTCATGTTCTTCTCCTTCTTGAAGTCGATGAAGACCTCTCCACCAAGGCTCTTGAACAGCTTCTCCTTGTCCTCACCACCGTCAATACCAAGGACTCTGTAACCCATACCAATAGCGTACTGGACAGCTAGGGAACCTAGACCACCTGCGGCACCAGAAATAGCGACCCAGTCACCAGCTTTCAGGTTGGCAGACTTCAATGCCTTGTACACAGTGACACCGGCACATAGAATTGGTGCGACTTCGGCTAGGTCGGCATCCTTTGAGATGTGAGCGGCCTGAACAGCATCAGCAGTGGCATATTGTTGGAAGGAACCATCGTGTGTGTATCCTGACAAGTCTGCATCAGGACAGTTCGATTCGTGGGAGTTCTCACAGTATTCACAAGTCATACAAGAACCATTCAACCACTTGATACCAGCGTAGTCACCGATCTCGAAGTTCTTGACCTCCGATCCCTTAGCGACAACAACACCAGCACCTTCGTGACCACCGACTAGAGGAAGCTTGGTAGCAAGAGGCCAGTCACCCTTCCAGGCGTGCAAATCGGTGTGACAGACACCGGAGTACTTGACATTGACGAGAATCTCGTTTGGCTTTGGAGTTGGAACTGGAATGTCCTTATAGAGCAGCTCACCACCGTTCTCGTAGAAGATGACACCTTTCTGTGTCTGTGGGATGACTGGGGCAGTAGCCAGGGCTCTTCTGAAGTTGAGAGATAGAGGCGATCTGAGTGATGTTCTTAAATAGGCAGTTCTTAGCATGTTGTTTGAGCTTTTCCAACGGTTCTGCAACAACGGTAAATGAATCTGTCAAAAAGGAGGGGTCTCTCTGTTCAAATAGTAAAAGAGCTCATGTCGAGGGTTTTTCTGGGGGGCATCTTACCGCATAGCAGGTGCCTGTAGAGTGTGAAATAATCAGGCGTTTTGCGGTGGATGTGAACGGAGTCCACTTTTCGAATGATCCATAATCGGAGTTGCATGCATGGTTTCAGGCACTCTCTCACAGGTATCATATTCTTATAGTACAGCCGGGAAGAAGCGGGTAGTGAGTCGTGACTTCTACAGCAAATAGTAAACACAGGTGCTGTCGTTGATGTCGTTCACATGACATGGTCTATAGCAGGGAATTGGTGTAGATTTAGTATAGGACCTACCATATAAGGTGTTGTTACCTACGCTGTTGAAGAGAGACACACACAAATAATATTGAACCGGGGACTAACTCCATAGCGCGCACCATGTAGAGGCTAGAGCCGAATCCAAGTGCAAACCGGGTGTGCAATGTCTGCGTGCGTGTCAAGCGTTTGGAAAGTATGCTACTCGAACACGGACTTTAGCTGAAAGAATATCTCTCCATCATTATGCATGAACGTTAACAACGGGAATTACGAGCTCTAACTATATTAGTGGTGGGCACGAGTGATAGACCCTGAGGAATAACGAGCGGACTGTATATATATATACTTCTTGGGTATAATGGCCCGTGGGGTGGTTGGGGGGGTCCTCAACCTTGAATTGGCCTCGCAGTGGTGATATTGGTGGTAGTGCACACTGCTCAGCCGCCAGCTAATCTCCATGTGCTTAACTCCAAACTCCGAGATCAGATCTACGGCTGCAGCCTTAGCACAATAGACTGCTCCGAGCTCGCTTAAACCAAATGGCTGGCAATTTGGTGAGAGGCTTCATTAAGGCTCCATGATCAGGCCTGCCGCCTGCGGGGATGTATCTATCACAAACTCCGATTGGTTACGTTGACAAGGTCAGCCTCTTCTTCGGGTGTCCCTGACAGTAGACCACCCAAGTACAATAATCATAACCTCCGAAGACGGAACAAACAATAGCTGAACCAGTTCACCAAAGAGACAAAGCTGAAAGTAGGACCAAAGACCTACAATTGGTGAATTCGACAATAAACATAACTTTCATTCTTGTTTTCATAACTCTATAACATTACCGGATCATCTCCAATGGACTTCTAGTCCTTTTAGGTTAGGGCACTCACTTATCTTGAAGTGTCAACAACATAACGACCTAAGATCTTACCAGCAGCCATTAGCTCGTAGACCTTTGGAAGCTCGGTCAAACCAACAATGTGGATTGGGCACTTGACCAGACCTCTAGCGAAGAAGTCCAGAGCTTCTCTGGTGTCAGCTCTGTTACCGACATAAGAACCCTTGATTGAGACAGACTTCACGACTGCGTTGAAGACAGAAGCTTTGGCGACGGCACCTTGTGGCAAACCAACCAAGACAACAGTACCGTTGGCTCTGACGTATTCAGTGGATTGCTCAATGGCCTTCTCAGAAACAGAGACGTTAATGGCGCCATGTGGACCACCGTCGGTTGCATCAATGATATCCTGGACAATATTCTTGCTCTTGGTGAAGTCAATGAAGACCTCAGCACCTAGCTCCTTACAAAGCTCAGCCTTGTCATCACCACCATCGATAGCAAGAATTCTCAAACCAAGAGCCTTAGCGTATTGGATAGCAACAGTTCCTAGACCACCACCAGCACCAGAAATGGCAACCCATTCACCTGCTCTCAAGTCAGCAGTCTTCAGGGCCTTGTAAACAGTCAAACCAGCACATAGAATTGGAGCTGCTTCTGGCAGTGGAACATCCTTTGAGATGTGTGCAGCTTGGACGGCATCAGCAGTGGCGTACTGTTGGAAGGAACCGTCATGGGTGTAACCGGAGAGATCAGCCTTTGGACAGTTTGGCTCGTGACCGTTCTCACAGTACTCACAGGTCATACAGCATCCGTTCAACCACTTGATACCGGCGACGTCACCAATCTCGAAGTTATGGACCTCAGAACCCTTGGCTACGACGTAACCAATACCTTCGTGACCACCGACTAGAGGAAGCTTGGTTGCAAGAGGCCAGTCACCCTTCCAGGCGTGCAAGTCAGTGTGACAGACACCGGAGTACTTAATGTTGATCAAGATCTCGTTTGGCTTTGGAGTTGGAACTGGAATGTCCTTATAGAACAATTCACCACCGTTCTCGTAGAAGATGACACCCTTTTGAGTCTTTGGGATGACTGGGTTGAAAGCATCTTTATCTTGATGTGACATTGTGTAATTCGTAGTTGTAATCGTATTCAATTGAACTTGATGATGATTGGAAACAAACAAGGACGAGTATCATAGCAAGGGGGGTTGGGCTTCTTTTATACATGGGGGTTGTGAGCGTGTGGTGATGACATACATGATGGGATTCTCTATCGAATAGTTTATCTGGTGACGCCAAAATCTCAGTAGTGTCCCGAATCGAATCAGTCCATACAAATGTGGTAAGTGCCATCAACTGTACCATAATTAATGGGTTGACTTTCCTGCAGAATTTCCTGTTCTGCCTGTTTCTCGGAGTTAAGTCATCTGGTTATGCGTTATGCCATCAGCTCAGCCAACGAAAGTCGTCGAATTGGTAGCGAGAAGAAGCCTCAAATTAGAACTAGAGACTCGATGTTGGAGTTGACATGGTGTTAGATCTATATGCAGTATTATTCCGTGAAGTGCTGTCAGGTGCCTTGAAGGTCTTGGAATTTTTCCGGTCTGTCAGGAGTGCGGCATCCTCAGTCAACGGGTCATAATGCCTCAATGGTTCCACCTATCCGTAGCAAATGTATGGCCATAACTTCTGGTGAAATGATTGATAGCTTAGGCGAATGGTTCATATCGTCATGTGGGCTTCTTGTATGCGGTGATAGATAGTCGTCACCTGCAGGTTCTTCTGTTATTGGTCAATGACAATTTCAGTATTCAGTAGAGGGTACAGCAGTCTGGATTAGTCCCTTGAATCTCTTCACAAAAACCCACCATCGCCTATCAATCATCTCAAACTGTAACTCAACTTGATTTTGACTAAAGGTAGCTAGCTGCATTGAATCCTGTTCTGAGCTCCGAAACCGATACTTCAAAGAGTGTAATTGATCAGAACAATAAAATAGTTAGGCTTTGTGGAGCTGAAAGTCACATCCCTATAAGGTGTAAACTGTACTGCAATCTGTTCTATGTAATTTTTGGCTCCATGGGATCCCGTCCGAGACCCTGATGTCCATAAAAACTGTTTTACCGTCGGTATCCGTCGGATTTGATTTCACAAAAATGACGAGATCCACTTTGGAAAATCAGAAATCATTTCCTCAAACAACTCAAGAATGAAATAAATCAGCTGCAGAAAAGAGAGCATTTAAAGTATCCACTATCAACTCTTAGGTGATTACCAACATCAATCACCTAAGCCATTTTAGACCTTCAATTAACTCAATCAGAGGCACCAAATGGCTTCGCAGATCATGTCAGTTATAAACTTCCGATTACATAATACATAACCAATATTTAGTATTGGGATTGATTCTTGTGTAATGTCCCCAACTTCTCGACCTAGATCTACTTATCCTGTACAGCTGATGGTCAATTCATGACGCATTTCCAACTTGGATTATATGTTCTAGGTGTTTGATGATGCCCTTAAACCGTGAAGGGCAACATTATGAGAAGTATGATGAACTAGAGAGCTTTGTTGACTTCCAACGCCTTTCCACACAGTATGAATACCTACAGCCGTTCTTACGAGAGGTACCCTCGAAGAACACACAAGAGGCTAATAGTCACAAGAGCCAAGAACATCACTTCTCGTATAACTTTTCAAATGAAGGGCAATTCCAGCTTTTCAGAGCTCTCATCAAAGACAGTTATAATATTGAAGTTGTGGACGAAGACTACGTTAGAGGAAAGCTAGTCCCAACTATTCCTTCACGAATCGCATATTTAAAGGCGATAAGAGGACTGCTATTAGAGGTTAGTGATAAAGAAGATAGTGAGATTAGAGGCCTGGACCTTGGATGTGGAACCTATGCTATCTATTGTCTATTAGGACACGCTGCCTTTGGTTGGAGCATGACTGGTATTGATATCGACGAGGCCTCACTCGCTCTTTCCAGGAAGCTAATTATGAGGAATTCACTTAGTAACACTGAAGTATTCCAGAATGATGGACTGCTTGGTGTTGAAGGAAGGTTCGATTTTGTGTGCTGTAACCCTCCATTTTATGAATCATTGGATGAACTCCAGGAGAACACGGAGAGGAAGGAACGCCTTAAGCGGGAACCAGTTGTTGGATCAATGAGTGAACTAGTCTACAGTGATAATGGTGAAGTTGGATTCATTTCAAGGATGGTCGATGAGAGTCGTACAAATAATTTGAGCTCCTGGTACACATCTTTGATTTCTAAGAAGAAGTCTATACTTGAAGTCCATCAGAAACTTGATGATAAGAAGTGCAACAATTTTTTCTTTAAATCTTTTCAAGTTGGAGTATCAAAGAAATGGATCGTCTTCTGGTCGTGGCGATTGAAGAGGCCTCGGGTTTATCATGACATAAATTATAGAGGAATTACTGCAACTGTTATCGAATTCAAGATCAACATAGAAGCTGTCAGCAAAGAACTTTTAACGAAAAAGTTTCTGGCTATTGAAAGAGTTGGTGATGTGCTCGAGGTTACCAGCTTACACGGCGATGTCTGGTCAAGATCATTTCGAAGAAGAAGGAAGACCAAGGAAGAGTCAACAACACTAAGCAATGACAAGTATATTTTCACAATTACTTCTACTGATATCTACTGGAAATACGGATGCGACGCCAGAATCTTCCAAAGCTTTCATACACTCATTAGGAAATACACATCTCAACTATGACTTCATTCTATTCCTTATGGTCGTAACCTGGAAGTTTCTTGATGACTCTACATGGTGATCCCACTGCAACAGTATAAGGTGGAATAACTGTACCAGCAGTCACAACAGAGTTAGCACCGATAGTGACACCATCACCAATAGTAGTACCTTGAAGGATTGCCACATTGGCGCCGATCCAAACCTTGTCACCAATGGTGATCTCTCTGGCGTATTCGTTGTCGTTTTCGACACGTTCAATTGGGTCCAAATGATGGGTAGCACAACAGATGGTCACATTTGGACCAATCATGACACCCGAGCCAATCTTAACCAGAGAGCAGTCAAGGATAGTCAAGTTGAAGTTTGAGTAAAATCCATCACCGATCTCGATGTTGAATCCATAGTCGACAGAGAAAGGCTCCATGTAGATGTTACCAGTAAGTTTCCCAAAGATCTGGGCGAGGAAGTCTCTTCTGTACTTCATGAATTCCTCAGTGGACTTGAAGTCCTTGAGGAAAATGTTTCCGTACTGTCTGGCCATTTCATGACGAATGATACGGCTGTCATTAAGCTCTGGTGCCCAACAGTCGTATTGCATACCGGAGATCATCTTCTCATAGTCATCGGATCCCTTTGGGACACCGGCAAGGTTCTCGTAAGCATAGTTGATGAGCTCTGGGTTCTTTTCAAATCGCTGGGCCATTGTTGTGTGGGAAGAGGTGTGATTCAGTGGAGCTGGAGCCTGGGGGTGAATCTGGGGTAGAATTTTTCAGGGTTCTAACTTCTGGACGTTAAATAAATTTATACTCTGCCTGACCCCCGCAAAATTAATCCGAAATTTGAAGAGCCTAAAATAGCCTATTTAGACGCATATGGAGGATTTAATGAAGGGAACTCTATACAAATTATGAAAAATATGACATATAAGTGGTGAGATTCAGGAGCTTTGTAGTCGTTCTGAAATGCTTTCTCTGAGTGCAGCAAAGGGGCTCTTTTTGAACTTTTCGTCTTTCAGTATCTGGCCGAATCTTGCTCTTTCCTCTGTTTCTATCACTTTGACACCAGTCTTCTTGTGAGGGTTTGGGATATTCTTCGGGTTCTTACTGATGAACTTCTGCGTAGGCACAATGTTGATGCTCTGGGCCTTTATCTGCTGTTCAGTAGTCATTTCACTGTCTTCTTTAGCCTGGTCATCAAGAACAGTGAGAAGATCCTGCATCTTTGGAAGCAGCTCCTCTTTGGCTTTTCTCTTCCGTCTTCTTAACGATGACTTTGAGATGCTGCTGTTGTTATCCGACTGTATCTTTGTGAGGAAAGTTTCACGCTTAGTTTGGAGTTTATCACGCTTTGTTTGCTTGTGACCATGGAGGAAGGCCAAAGGGTCTTCAGGTAACGTAGATGGCTCAGAAGTGACATCCGAACTGGAGGCCTTACCAGCAGTAGATGCAGCTTTCGCCTGGACCTTAGCTCTTAAATTTGTTCTTTTTTTAGCTGCCTGAGATACTCAAAGTTAGTGAAAACGTTCAATATAATCTTCTATCAGTGTCAGTAACAAACCTACCATTCCGTCTGCTCGAAACCCCGTGAGTTACTCCTTCAACTAACACAACTGACAGCAAAAGTATGAGAAGCTCATCACCAGATTAAATTTTCCAGATGACTAAGCAGAGAAATTCAGACGAAAATGTTTCTCGACGAAAAAGGCGTCGCATAGAAAGAAGACAATAGTTGTGAAAAGACACTCAGACGTTGCTGCTCTATCCACGATGTCCAAGTTTACCGTTGTTGCTGCCACTCTGGCCACTGCTGCTGTCGCATACGCTGCGTACTTCGACTATTCTCGTCGTCACTCTGCAGACTTCAGAAAAGCTCTCCGTAAATCGGCAAAATCACACGCTAAGCTCCAGACTGAGCAGGAAAAGAGTGTCAAGTCCGCTAAAGTTGCTGAGATCAGAGAGATTCTTGAGGAGTCTTTGAAGGAGGAGCCTCTTCCTACCTCTCCTGCCGAGAAGGAGTCTTACTTCATGACACAGGTGACGAAGGGTGAGCAATTGGCTGCTGTTCCAGGCAATGAAGTTCAATCTGCCCTTGCCTTCTACAGAGCTCTTTCAGTGTATCCAAACCCAACTGACATCTTGAGCATCTACCAGAAGTCCATCCCAGGTGCAGTCTACGACAACATCATCACCATGATCTCCATCAAGCCACCACAGTCCGTCGCTTCTTTTTTGAACCACGCTGATGCTGGAATTTCAGGTGTTGCTGCCACCGACGCTGCCACCGCCAGCCAGGAGCAGGATTAATGATCCGAGAGAAATGGAAGATGCTAGTCTTTTCTTTTTTCTATATTCATACAGGGAGACGGTATGTGGCATATTATTTGTATGTGTGTACATAGTTAATGAGGTTTATTTAGGGACATAACGGATAATGTTCTTAGTCAAGATGAATCCGTAGGCAGTCAATGCGACAAAGTTAGCTGCGTTGAAAAGCAGCGAGAGACCGTGATACTTGCCGAACTTCTTGGTGACAGCCTTGTGTTCTTCACTGTCTGGACCGTTGCCTTCAGCTTCAAGAGCGACTCTCTGTTCTTTGAGAGACTTGGTGACTGGGAGAAGCCACAGAAGGTTGGCTGCACCACCAACAACAGCAGCTCCCAGAGTGTAAAGAGCAGATGGTGCCAGAGCGTATGGAGCAGTAAGACCAATCACGACTGGGAAGAGCGACTGTCCGAGGAAGAAGTGTGGGAAGATCTTGTTCTGGAGCTTACCGAATTCCTGGCGAGGTAGCGTCTTGAAGGCGATTGGAGAGGCAACGTAGGAGTAGTAACCTGAGGCACCCCAGACGAAAGCCCAGGAGAACAAGTGTGCGGTGGCGAGGAGTGACATCGTGGTGTATCGAGCGAGTTTGTGGGGTAGGGGTGGATTAGGGACGGTGCTGTGGGATGGGGGATTGGATGCTGGTATTTATGTGGATAGGATGAGACGGGAAAAAGCGTGAAAAGGTGATAATTTGTACTCGAAGTGGGCAGACAATTACAGGACGAGTAAAATGCTGACAGCGAGATTGGCCTCACTGAGACATGCCTTGGCGAGCGGGACGAGAGCACCGCATAGAGTGACACTGGCGACTGGAAATGAATCCGGAGACATGGACTCAGTGGTTTGTGCCATAGTCCATTCGATCTTCAGCAACACCTACAAAACGTCTGCACAGGAGGAGGATCGTCTCGTCTTACCATTCCTCAATTTCAGAAAGAAGGACCTCAGACTGAGAAAGGACATTGTACTTTGCCTACAGCGTGCGAAAATTGATCCTGAGTTACTCTTCTACGTTGATGATCTGTCTCAAGGCGGAATCTTAGCCCCGGATGTCATTGGAGATGTGGTGCTTCTAGATCACAATGCTGCACAGGGATCAATTTCAAAGCTGTTAAAGGAGAACAAGGGGATAATAGTATCTGGAATCGTTGACCACCATCAGGATGAGAAGCAGCACTTGAATGCTGTTCCTAGAATCATTGAAAAGACGGGGAGTTGCTCCAGTTTGGTGTGGGATTATTGGAGGGAGACAGTCACATTGAGACCAGAAGCACTCGGGGATAGAGATGCTCTTATTGATGTTATCAGATTTCTATCTGCCCCTTTGATACTGGACACAACGAATTGCACATCCAAGATGGAGAAATTTGATTGGATTGCCGTTGAGACATATAGAGAATTGACAGAGGGGGAAATTGGTGTGAAATCACTTAATTTATGGTATCAAGAACTACATGATGCTAGAACTGATATCAATGGGCTTTCGATCCGTGAAATTTTGGTGAAGGACTACAAGTATTTCGAGATGGCTGTTGGAACTGCTGAACAACCACTGAAGTTGGGTATTTCCTCGATGGTTAGATCATTTGAATGGTTACTTGAACAACAGGGTGATAACGCATTGAAGAAGTTTGAAGAGGAGGAGCTGAAGTATATTGAGGAGCAGAATCTCGACGCTTCAATGATACTCACAGCTTACGTGGATCCAGTCAGTAACGAGTTTCAAAGACAGTTGATATTCACCACCAATAACGAGAAAACTGCCCTGCTTCTAAGACTAGTCATTGATGAGATCTCGGAGGAACTTCAATTGAGTGAGATCCCGCTTGAACTTGAGAGACAGGACACAGAGCTCCCATTAATCAAACGTTACAACCAGGCTAACTTGAAGGGTAGTAGGAAACTAGTCACCCCTATTTTGAGAGCAGCCCTAGAGAGACTATGATTTATGAAGACGAGTCGATAATCGACTATCATCAGAGCACCAAGTTTAGACTACTTAAACCTATCAATGGACTTTGAGTAACCATATGATATCTCTAAGGCTAGAAATTTGGTAAGAGGCACAACGTAGCTTGTGAAATCAGGTCTGTGCTGTTCAGTGGTTCAATCGTAGAAGACACACTGTAACAGGCTGTACTATATCACTAACTGTTTCCAAGAGGATCTTGATTCTGCAACAACGAGAAGCTCGGAAAAACTCTCTGTTCTTCCGTCTAACTAATTTGTCTTATGCATACGAAGAAAATCGCGTGTTTCTGACGCGGGAACAATTGTGCCCTAATTAAATTACGACGTTGGCAGAAGCTTATTCCAGACGGCTGACAGAGTCAAGAGATCAATCAATGGGCGCCGGGCGTCGTTATCGCTCGGACACTTTTCTGGTGATTGAGATCAACTAGGAGAGGCTGTATCCACCAACACCAACAGAGTCAAACTGTGGTGTCTTTGACATCTGAATACTATTGCAGAGAACAATAGGCGGAGTATAATGCACCACAGTGCAAGTAGCAACACAAGTTATAGGCCGCAAGGGAATAACCTAGACAGGTCTCACAAGCCTCATATCCACTAGTAAAAAATCATCTGCAACATCTCTGAGTTTATCGGGCGAGAGAGCGGCACACGTTGTGCTTTACGTTTCATAATTAGTTGGACTTATGGGCTATTTCATTGCCTGCGTCAGGAGCAGCACCTCCATCATTGAAAAAAAAAACAGGCCATGTAGATCTATATACTAACGAGGCTCTAGCTGTGCGCCGCAGGGTCTCCATGTTTAAGGGTCTGCTATCTCCTGGGCCCTGTGATCCGTTTTGGTCTCAGGTGACACTCTTCCCACAGTCCCGACTCCCCTTCTATTATTTCCTGCCCATCTCTGCAGCCTCTCGAACCACCAGCCGCGCGTCGCCCCGGAAGCCCTGCCTAAAAACTGCAAAGACCCAGCTGTTCCGCCTAGAGCTTGCACTGTTTCTACCGAGCTCCCACCGCTATAAAAAGCAGCAATACATCCACTCTCTCTGATCTCCAAACGTGCCATTAATCTCCTCATCAAGTACAACTACACAAACATACACACACAATGAAAGGCTTAGTTTTCCACGGCCCAAGGGACCTCCGCTTTGACACAGATGTCGAAGAGCCGAAGATCACCCACCCTACAGAGGTGCTTATCGACGTCCACTACTGTGGTATCTGCGGGACAGACCTCAAGGAGTACAGCTCCGAGGTTCCAAACTTCTTCAACAAGGACAACGAGCCGAGCAGAACGACCGGTAACAGTCCACCGCTCTGCATGGGCCATGAGATTGCCGGTGTCGTTATTGAAATTGGTACTGACGTCAAAACTGTCAAAGTCGGTGACCATGTCGTTGTTGATCCATCCGTTCATTGTGCTGACATGGAGAGATTCCCAAACACTCTCGTCAACGAGCACTCACACGACCACAAATGTACACCATGCTCCAAGGGTTTGACCAACATCTGCGACCATATGGCTCTCTGTGGGCTAGGTGCCCAGCACGGTGGTCTGGCTGAGAGATTTGTCACCGCTGAGAGACACGCTGTGGTGGTTCCAGACAACATCCCATTGGAAGTCGCTGCTATGACACAACCATTGGCAGTTTCTTACCATGCTGTTCGTATCTCTAAGTTTGAGCCAGGTTCCTCCGCTTTGGTTATTGGTGGTGGTGCTATTGGTTTGGCTGCTATCTTGTCCTGTTTCGGATTCAGAGCTTCATTGGTTGTCTGTTCTGAGATATCTGAAGTGAGAAGACAAAACGCTGAGATGCTGGGTGCTGTTGGTTTTGACCCATCGCAGTCCAAGGATAACGTTGCTGATCTGCTGGCGTTGAGTCCTAGCGGTGACGGTTTCGATTACTGCTTTGACTGTACCGGATTGGAGGTTACTCTGCTCACTGCAATCAATACCGCCTGTGCCAATGGTACCATAGTCAATGTCGCAATATGGGGCGGCAAGCCAATCAATTTCTGGCCAATGACGATAACGAAGCACGAGAAGCACCTCATGGGTTCCATGTGCTACACCAGAGAAGACTTCGAAGGTGTCCTGGCTGCTTTTGCTAGAGGAGATATGGATATCGAGACAACGCGGAAGTTGATAACAACGGTCGTGTCCTTGGAGAACGGTATAAACGGTGGATTCGACCACTTGAAGAAGAACAAGGCCACTGAGGTGAAGATCCTCATAACACCAAACAACCACGGTGAGTTAGACTATGCTACGACTTACACTAAAGTTCTAGCTCACATGTGAGAAACCAGCATCTGCAGCCCCACTATTCTACTCTTTTTTGTTGATTTTGTTCATGGTTTTGCGTGGATGAGAGAGAGTGTGTGGGTATCAAAAAGTTTTGCCCATTTAATGGGATTCATTGAGGAAATGATAGAGATTTTGTGTATTCGATAATGGTTAATTGTTACGACCTACATGCAATAAATAGCATTTAGAGCCAAAGAGACAATAAAATTGGTTTCAAGAACAAATATCAAAAAGACATCAAAGGGGAGAGAAGTCAAGTTTCATGGAACTCTTCTGTCAATGTCACCTTCAACCGTCATATCACTGCTGCGTTGGTTCATGATCTCATCTGCTGTTTTGACGTCAAATTTCTTCAAAAGCTTGCTGTAAAACAAACCACAAGCGTTACAGGTTGTCTTTGGACCATATGGACCCTTTCTCCATTCTGGCGTATCAACAATACAGCAATGCGTACAGGCCTTGATTCGGCAGTCAGGAACAGTGATGAATTTTTTCATTTTCTTCTGCTTTGAAACCTTTCCTTTTATCTTTAACGTTGTCTTCACTGTCTTTGGTGAAACAGTCTTAACCGACTCCGTGGGGGAGACAGAGACGGTTGAAATTCTGGAACTGGAGCCTTTAGACCTTGGCGGAGATTTCTTCGCAGATTTAGCAGTCTCTTTGGTAACCTTTCTTACTTTGGTTGGGGGCTGTTGGCTAGCCCCTTCAAGTGTGTTAAGACGTTTGAATCCTCTTAGTTTCTCTTCGTTTTCCATCAGCCTCTTCTGTTCGGCATGAATCTCGTTCATGATATCCATGAAGGCAGTGGCATCGTCTGACAGACGGCGTCTGAAGTCATGTTGCTCAGAATTCAACTCGGACAAATTTTGTTCATTCGAGCTTGACGAAGAAGAAGCGTACGAGCGATCAGTTGGGGACACTGGTGGTGTTTTAACTTGATCATCAGGACCCTCGGTATCCAAAAATATGGCTCTGAAATGATATGAGATCTGGATCAACTCATTGACATGATCAAAGGTGAGTGGTTCAAGAATGGGAGGTGGGAAAACAGGGAAAGAACCCGTTTGAAATCCTTTGAGATGAATGTCAATGTTTTGCAAGAGAGGAAGGACTTCATCATAAGCTCTTAGCAAACTTTGGATGTGCTCTGATAGCTCTAAGATATAGCCAATCTGCTTTAGTTGGGGAGTTGGGAGGGTGTCAATCATCATATGATGTCTTTCGATCTCCTGAGAAGTTCTGTTACTGAATGGAGGGGTGTTGTACGCATTGGCGGCCGGTGAAGATTGCAGAGGTGCCTGGTATTTTGATTGGTAGTTTAGAAGTGAAGCTGTTGGTTGAGTTGTTGGAGGTGGTGGTGGAGTGATTGGGAGTTGGAGGTCCCCTATGATAGTGGAGATTGGTGGAAGAGTGATCTTTGTTGGTTCATTGGAAGTATAATTGGTCATTGTTATGGATAGCAAGCTTAGCAAATGGATTAGAAGACCCAATTATTCAGAAGAGAATATGTCTTCTTATACCTTTGGAGCTGAACAGAAATAACGAGTTCAGTTTTCTGTTAGACCAAAAACCACAATGTGGGTTCTTTTCTGTCAAGTGTCTCATTTCCTGTCTCTTCACATCATGATATAGCTCAATTCAATTATAAGAGAAGAAAAGCAGAACACATTCTAAACAATGGAGAGTATCAATTAACCTACTTTCAAGAGTCCTCGATTCTGTAGAACCTCAAAAGTCTCTCATTTAAACGTCATTCATGCACTTTTTGTGTCAAATCTACGACTTCCGAAAAGGGGAAAACGATGACTAATCCGGGTAACCTCATCTCTCAAAATTTTCATTTTTTTTCCGGAATAGTTAACAAAGACCTTGAAATCCTCATTAAGTCTCAGCCAAAACGCCCAACCAACGCTCACTATGAAGTTCGATACTTCTCATATGAGATACCTCACAGCTGATGATTTCCGTGTACTTTCAGCAACGGAGTTGGGATCCAGAAATCATGAAATTGTGCCTACAAAGCTCATCCATCAGATCAGTGGATCTCGTTCCGTTTCCCTTAACAACAGATGTATCAGTGACCTTGCGAAGATTAAGCTGATTCAGAAAGTCAGAAATGCGAAATATGATGGTTACAAGCTAACTTACAATGGATTTGACTACCTAGCCCTGAAATCAATGCTTAACAGAAACACGATATACGGTGTTGGGTCCACTATTGGTGTTGGTAAGGAGTCTGATATCTACTCCACAAGTGATGCCAGCGGGCACAAGAAAGTGCTGAAGATCCATCGTCTTGGTAGAACTTCTTTCACTACAGTGAAAAACAACCGTGACTACCTGAGACACAGAACAAGTGCTAGTTGGATGCACCTTTCGAAGCTGGCTGCCAACAAAGAATACCAATTCATGCAGACCCTATATGCTAACGGATTTTCTGTTCCGGAACCATATGACTATTCCAGACACTGTGTGCTGATGCAGTGGATTGATGGATTCCCAATGAGGACGATGAGAAAGCATAATAATACCGAGAAACTGTACTCTGACCTGATGAAGTTCATTGTGACGTTAGCCAACAATGGGTTGATCCACTGTGATTTCAATGAGTTCAATATCATTATTGTGCATGAAGATGCTAAGAACAAGGAACAGTACAGAGATAAGTTTGTTGTTATTGATTTCCCACAGTGTATATCGATTGGACACGTTGATGCGGCACACTATTTCAAGAGAGATGTGGATTGTATCAGAAGATTTTTCAAGAAGAAGATGGGATATGAACCGGTTGAGGATTCATCTATGATTGACACTGATGGATATGGTGATGGGTACAAGTATGCCTATCCTGTTTTCGAAAGAGATGTTGAAAGAGTGAATAATCTGGATGTGGTTGTTGAGGCATCTGGGTACACCAAGAAGAAGAAAGGTGATAGAGATCTGGAAGATGCTGTGGAGTCCATGAGGGCTGGGATCGAGGAAGACGAGGAGAAATTTTATGAGAATGCAGAAGCAGAAGCCGAGGAGGATGAGGATGAAGTTGAAGATGATTATGATTCAGAGGATTATGAAGAGTTTGATGAGGAAGAAGAGGAAGACAAGGAAGAAGATTTGGACGCAGAAAATGAAAAGATCATCGAGGTACTACAGGAGGGAGTCAAGGAACTCAAAATGGACAAGATGGGTAACTACATTTTGGAAGAAGATGATAAATAAATTCTCTGGTAAATCATGAAGCATTAATAGAAATTGATAAACAAGTTTTGCTTGATGAGGCAGCTACCCTTCTTTGTAAAAGGTCTTGTTCCCTGGAATATATAACTGCTCTGACTGAGAGCACTTACTGAAGAGTCACATTAAAATACAACTGCTATTGATACCATATATACAGTTCAGATACAAGTCTAAGATTTACTGTATACCATTGATGTTTCTCTTCTCTGACTGTTTTCAGAATCTTCCACCTGGTCCATCGTCACGTCTGCCCGGACCACCATGGTGTCCGCCTCTGCCACCGTGATGACCACCATGATGACCACCGCCGAATCCAAAGCCACCAAAACTCTCACCGTGATGACCACCGTGATGACCACCACCGTGGTGTCCGCCAAAGATAGTCTTTGCGGCAAGGACACCGAGCAGACCACCACCGGCAACCTTAGCTGCTGTTCCTAGATAGCTCTTAGAGGACTTGTCAGCATCTTGTTGTTGCTGTTGCTGTTGCTGTTGACTATACTGTTGTTGACCATACTGTTGTTGACCGTACTGCTGTTGAGGTTGTTGTTGTTGGTAGTACTGGCCGTTTGGGGGTTGGTACTGCTGCTGTTGCTGGTATTGCTGGTATTGCTGCTGTTGAGGCTGCTGATATTGTTGTCCCTGTGGGTATTGTTGATATTGGGGCTGCTGTTGGTACTGGGAGTTGGCAGGGGTTTGCTGCTGGTACTGTTGGTTCTGGTTAGGGTACTGCTGCTGTTGGGGTTGAACAGCGTACTGGTTCTGGTTCTGGTTCTGATCGTAGTTGTACTGAATCTTTTCGTCGGAGGAGTATTGGCCCTGGCTGTTGTAAGGTGGTGGGTTGGACATGATTGAACACAAGTTGGTATTGCGGTGGTCTCGGGACTGAGGTGTCTGTGTCTGCCTTTACTTTTATATATCTCTACCGAGGATTCGCAAAGCCACCTTTTGATCATGGAATTTCGTTCAGCGTGCATATTCTCTCATGCGCTTCAGGATGAGCATACATACGCACGGCCTGGACCTCAGTACGGTTAATATACCCGTCCTCACGATTCGCCTGGAGGAGAATAATGAGCTATAAGCAATTAGTATTAGTACCATCATAGATTTGATGTACTATAAGCTAATACGCACTAGTCTTCAAGAGCCAAGATAAGATCCCGGATCCTGCTGGCCAAGGCGGCGGTGCTCTCTGTCAGGGGTCGTGCATGATGGTCTCAGATCGGTCGACTGTTTACTGACGACAAGTGTCACAAGATCTCTGAGATCTATCTAGCGAAGGAAGAAGCTTGTCTCTTAATGAGGTTCTTAAGTATTTGCATATATGAGTAGTAACACCCTGTATTGATGGAGGTTGTGGGGGATTATTCTACATGAGGATGCTTAAAGAGAATGAACAGACAACTTGCCTTATCCCCTACGACATCGTGGTATTCATCCTCTTGGAGAGAGTGCAAAAAGAAGCGTCGCATGCTACTCGGCTAAATAAACTAGTCACACATTAATTAGTATATCCTATCCAGAGAGGTCCTCATCATCATCGTCATCATCCTCTTCTGCTTCTTCTCCTTCTTCACTGTCCTCTTCACTGCTGGCTTCACTATCATCCTCTTCCGCACCTACTTGGAAGTTAGCATCTTCCTCTTCGTCATCACTGTCATCCATTTCGGCAAGTTCGATCGGCACACCATTGGCAGCCAGTTGTTCAGAGGCCTCAGCCAGGGCGCCAGGCGCATTTTGGTCCTTCTTGGCCTGTTTTGCTTTGAATTCCTCTGTCATGGAGTTGTCCTGGAACTCTCTGTTTTTGATGTAGGCGTCGATGTTGGCAAACTCGTTCTGGTCAATCATCGAGAATTCATGTTTCTCTCCATTTTTCAACACCAGTGTAACATTGAAGGTGATTCTTGTTATGGAAGTGTAGGAGAAGGACTCAATGTCCTTAGAATCAAATAGCAACACGGGCTTTTTGAACCCGAAGACAATGTGGTTTGGCAAGAAGTAAAGATAACCTTCTTTAATCCCCTTATGTGCCTGAACTAAAAACGAATTGAAGCTGGTGTTGAACGTTTCCAGGATCTTGAATCCTGAGAGCTGTGCTTGACGGTGAATGTAGGTGACGAAGCTGTCCCCTTCTCTAATGATTTTTTCATCTATGAGTTGTTTGTTGACTGTCTCTTTGTTTAGGGTCAGCACAATAGGGTCGTTCTGGTGTTGATTATTGAGATTGCGCTTGTAGAACAGGACAAAGTACAACTGATGAGGCTTCTCTGGGACTGGGAGAAAGGAACTGAAGTGGATATTCTCGTTGTTGAGTTCATCGATCACGAGATCCGGCTTCTGATCGTTGGCTTTACCCACCGAAAGGATCGGCTTCTGAGTGATGAGCGAGACGGAGAAAGTCAGATTCAGTTTCTTTCTGAGAGGCGACTGGAAGGACAGATCCTTGAGCTGGAAGATGATGGTGTCGGGGTCAATTGAGTCGATTTCGTAGAAGTCCACGTCGTCCTCGTTGTCGTTGGTCTTGCGCTTCTTGAGAGCGTGTTCGTTGGTTGTGAGGTGCTCATAGAGTTGTTGGAACACTACCAGGGAGTCTGGGTTCTGCTCGGTGGCCTGGACGATTTGGTCCTGGAGCTGAGTGGGAAGATTTGCTAGAAAGCTCATCGTTGTGGGTTGAATTGAAGAGGGTCAGGACTTAGAAGGGGGGAACAACAACATAAACAGCACGTTTGTCACCTTTTTTCAAATTGGCTCTTTACATCGAGTTTTTCGGTGCTTTTTTCGATGTTTCCAGAGACGCCATTTTGTATGGGCATTTTACTGTCGACGCGATAAAAGGAAGAATCACTAGACTTATTAGTACTTTCACTCAATATTACAAAGCACTCTCTCCTGGTGAATAAATATGATAAGTTTAATAAATAGTGAATAAATAACAGGCAAAGAACTCGACATCCTCGCTTATATGCGTTCATGGGGCAGTGGCTTCTTCTTTTAATGCTCTCTGCTCTCTCTTTATGCGGAGTGCACTCACACGTCTCTCAAGAATTGCATCGTTAGCGTCCACGTACTGGTACCACAGGTAACCAAAGCCGACCCAGAACCCGGCAGAGTACACGTATCCCATTCTGGTGTAGTTGAAAGGTCTTTGTTGGACACCGAGTTGAAATCCTCTGACTACGACCCCTGGTAAAATCTGTCAGTACTCAGCTCAAGATGGATTCATTAAAACGGAATTCTCATGAAAGAGAAAAACACCACTTACCAAATAGAGCCCATCCAGCGTACCCGATCGTTGAAGCAGCAGGCATCTTTTATCGTGACTTTTTTAGCTCTTTCAGTCTTCTGATGGAGTCCTTTCCCGTCTAACAAAAGCGGACTTCTCGCCAAATTTTGATCCGGAATTGCGCATTTCCGAGGGCTTGTTTTGATTTGACTTTCGATTTACAAAACCACAAAGCCACTTCAACACTTCGGAACTTGAAAAGGTGCGGCCCCGTCTGTTGATTTAGTGTGAAATATGTCATTTCAATACTGTTTTTTTGTGTGATTTGAAGCGAATTAGTCAATCTAAAGCCAACTCATGAGAGGCTCCAGAAGGCAATGTTTAAGAGGACCAAGGACTACTTCATTAAGATCAGACACATCAAGATCTCTGTGGCAAGTGCCACCAGTTACTTTACCGATTGGCTCACATACACGATAATCATCATAATATTCACTTTCTACAGAATCTGTTTTGCACCCCGGTACCATGAGTTTGCTCTTGACGACAATAGATACTCCCACACATTTTACAATGATCACCAGGTTCTTTTAGCGAATGCCCTACTGTTGGCCATTTCCTTAGCTGCTCCTGTGGTGTACATTGTTACTCAGTTATCATTTCCAAAGAAGCAGTCCGCTTTGAGAAAGGTTTGGAACATCCATTGTGCACTCCTCGCCTTTTTAGCGTCACAGACGCTTCAGGTTGTTGTTGTTTCCTTATTGAAGAATGCTGTTGGTGCACCAAGACCAGATATGATTAGACGGTGCATGCCTAGATCCTATGATTTGGCCCCAATTGGATACCTTACCAATGTTGGAATCTGTGCTAACATAAATGTTGGTGTCATCAATGATGGCTTCAGAAGCTTCCCATCTGGCCATGCCTCAACGAGTTTTTGCTCTTCCACATTTACATTTATGGTTTTTGCCACAAGGAATCACATATTCGAAAGAAGACATCCTTCATACAAAATGGTATTGGGTGTGATGCCGTTCATCGTGTCTTTGCTTGTGACCGCCACCGGATACTCGGATAACAGACACTTTTTACTTGACCTATTCATCGGTGCCAAGATTGGTGTGTTCAGTGCTTATTTAGGGTATCATCTATACTTTCCCTACTACAGAGGCTACACTGCCAACGATGGTAATGCTTACCCACCTAGAAGATTGTCATTCGGGAAGAAGAGAAGCAAATTCATATTCTGGAAGATACCACATGACAAGGGATACGAGTATGGTTCAGATGCGATCAGTGTGGATGATGACCCATCCATTTTGCCTTTCAGTCTGACAGATGACGACGAGTCGCTCGGCTCAACCAGTGCTAACAGAACCCAAAGATCGACCCAGAAGGAGGTCACAGAGCGAAGCTCTTCAGAGCAGCACCAACAGCGGACACAGAGATCGCATAAGTCGGAGCTGATCCGACCACCGACTGGAAGGCCAACGACACAGACCACAACCTACACGATCAGAATGAAGGAGCCAGCGAAGTAGCGAGAGTTCGAAGGTTGAAATCCGGAGCGCAAGCCCCAAGAACAACCGGATTTAGCACTGAAAAGTGAACTAAAGAAAGAATAGCAATACCGATAGAGA
Organism: Komagataea wickerhamii; assembly: GCA_030574915.1. Taxonomy (NCBI): domain Eukaryota; kingdom Fungi; phylum Ascomycota; class Saccharomycetes; order Phaffomycetales; family Wickerhamomycetaceae; genus Komagataea; species Komagataea wickerhamii. The sequence goes on from JAJMFU010000019.1 coordinate 109,697, forward strand.
CTCATGAATGAAGATATCAGTTATTAGACCTAGTAGATGATTGAGCAGTGTCCCAATACCAATCAATACTATTGGAGTGTGTGCATTTCTCGCCTTGTAGAAGAATTCCCGAAACCGATAAAAACCACATAACAAAAGTCATAAGTACGAAAATATCAATCTTGTCAGTAATTTACTGCAATAGATCTCAATTGGCTCCAGATGTCGTGGAGGCAGTTTCAGTTCTTTGAGAGTATTCCTATTAGGGACCCAAACTTTGGCACACCCTCTCCTTTATACTCGGATCCACGTCTCACCGCAATATGTCCTTCTCCTTCGTTTCTCATTATCGCTACAGGAAATACACTGAAGTTCATTGACAAGGAGTTCAGGCTTGTGAAGGAGTACAATGCATATGCCCAGGGGTTTACGATCAACTTCATTCGCTACATCGAGGAAACGCCCTTCCTGGCGACGATTGCCGAGAGACAAGGCCAGGCGTCTCTTCTTAGACTGTGGAATCTGGAGAAGATGATGAACGAGGTTGAAGGACCCAAGTTCAATGAAGACTCATATCACACACAAGTACATATCAAGAATGGGAACAACTCATACCCAATTACAAGCTTCACACATTCTTCAGGGTTCAATATTCTCGGTGTTGGATTCGCCAATGGCGTGGTTGTTGTTGTTAGAGGGGATCTACTGAGGGACAGAGGCTCGAGTCAGACCATAGCGTATCGCTCACAAGATCCAATAACCGGGCTGGAAATGGTGAAGGGGAACAACTATGATCCTTTGATCTTTGTGACCACAACTTCGAAGGTTCTGGTGACGCCGAGTACCAGCTCGTATCAACAAGGCAGCGAGACTGTGTTGGAGGCCGCGAAGGGAGCTGATATGGGGACAGTCGATATTGTTGGAGATGATACGCTGATAGTGGCGAGAAGTGAGGGTATAGTGTATTATAAGCTGGATGGGACGACCTATACTGTGTCGTTGGATATGCCAAAGAGAAAGCTATTCAAGTTTGGGAAGTATCTCTTGATAGTGACTTCAAATAGCTCGAACTCGTCAAGTTTACTGCTGAATGGGTATTCTGAGCAGACGAGAATAGTTGTGGTGGACACGGAACACAAGCTGATTTCATTCTCTTCTACAATGGCCTCAACTGTCAATGACGTGTTTGTGCTTTGGGATGATGTGTTCCTGTTATCCAGCGACGGCATCCTGTTCAAGATCCATGAGAAGCCACTGGACGAAATGATTGATACCGTGGTCAAGAGGGACCTATACCCTGTCGCTATTGACATTGCCAGGGACAACGTTGACGCTACAAAACTATTGGATATCAAGAGAAGGTATGGTGATTTCTTGTACGAGAGAGGCGAGACGACTGATGCCATGGATCAGTACGTACAGACACTAGCACTTGGGAAGACAAGTGAGATCATCAAGAAGTACAAAGATGGGAAAGAGGTTGGCAATCTGGCGAGATTTCTTGAGGAAATGTTGAAGACACGGCTAGCATCAAAGGAACATGTCACCTTGTTGTTGTGTGCCTATTGCAAATTGAAAGATGTGAAGCGCCTCGATGAGTTCATCGAGAAGTATGACCAGGAGTCGAATGAACTGGTGAACATAGACTTTGACCTCAATGTTGTTGTGGAGCTTTGCAGAGACACAAATTTCCTAGACCAGGCCTCGAAGCTCGCTAGAAACCTTGGTCAGTCGTCACTTGCTGTTGATATCCTCCTCAAGGACCTGAGAGACACACACCAGGCATTGAACTACATTAGGACTCTTCCGATTGACGAGACACTAAGAATTCTGGTTGAGTATGCCAGGGTGTTACTAGACTCGATTCCGAATGTGACAACAGCTCTGCTTATTGATGTCTTCACAGGGAAGTACAAGCCTCTTGAGAGAGATCATGGAGTGAATGCAGAGTCATACTCCAAGGATGAGACACCTGTTTTGATACAGAGCTACAAAGCCTTTGTGAGTTACATGTCGAGTGCTGCTAGTACAATCGCAAGAACAGGAACAGATGAGACATTGAATGGAAATGGACACACACATTCAGAAAATGGATCTATTGACCAGGAGTTTACTCCAACATATCAGCCACCAAGACCTAGAATAATCTTCCCATCTTTTGTCAACAAGCCAAACCAATTTGTGATCTTTTTGGAAGCTTGTGCGGAGAGTTATGATGTCTTTGAGGGATTCGAGAAGGATAAGAACGACATTTTGACCACACTTTTCGAGTTATATTTGACGATTGGACACGACAGTGAAGACAAGGAGGTGAAAGGAGCCTGGGAACAGAAGGCACTCGATTTGGCAAAGAGAGAGAAGAACTCAATTGATCCGAACTCTATCCTGCTAATATCTGACATATTTGATCTTCACGAAGGTCAAGTGCTTGCAGTTGATAGCCCTGGTTTCCAAATCGACCTGTTCCGTTCGTACGCGGCATCGGGGGACATTGAAGGTGTCAACCGAATTCTTGAGCAGCACGGTGACGATGAATCAGAGATGTATGCACTGGCGTTGATGTTTTATACCTCGAGTGAAGAGGTTTTAGCAAAGGTTGGCGAGGCAAAATTCAAGCAGGTTCTTGGAAAGATAAAGAAGGAGAGAATACTGTCTCCGTTAGAGATCATCCAGTCACTAGGTGTGAACAAGGTTGCAACGATCGATCTGATAAAAGACTATGTTGTCGAGTTTATCGAATTGGAGAAGAAGGAAATTGAGGTCAATCAGAAATTGGTCGACTCCTACACCACGGAGATTGATTCCAAGATGGGTGAGATTCAGAAGCTCACGAGCAAGCCAGTACTTTTACAGGGTGCGCAGTCGAATTTCTTCTCAACAAATCATGAAGGTGTTTCTAGTGCAAGACAAGGATTTGAAGGGGATGTTTCAGAATTGGATACTGCCAGGGAGATTATTGGGAATATCAGAGAGAGTCAGAAGGCGATTGGCGAGAGAAACGATCTATTTGAAGCAGCTTTGAAGGATTCTGACCATAAGTTCAAGACTTTGACTGATTTCTTTGGGAAAGGCGCAATGGAGAAGACGAACTACAAACTGGGTAAAGAGGTTCAATAGACAGCCGAATTAGTGTACCGAAGATGTAATTGTAGTGTTGTTGGTATTTTTCACTATTACATGATTATGGGCCTTTTTTCACTAGTGTTTCAAAACTGTTTCGGACTGTGAAACACACTTCCAACACTTTTGAACCGGCACTTCTGAAAGAAAATGAATATGAAACGAGGATGGGAGCCAGCAGCATGTCTCCCTCTCTATATATTAAGTCCTGTATCCTTTTTGAATCAGAGGGTTTCATCATACAACACTTGTTTTGCGAAGGATTAATCAGTGTCAACAAGAACAACAACAACAACGAATATGTCGCTTAGTCGGTCAAGAAGCTCCTCTACATACTCGTCTATTCCTCCCTATGCTACCGAAGACCAGTTGTACAAAGAACCCCTCAACATCATACAGTCGTACAGAATCCCAGAGAGAAACCCAGTGGAGAACTACCAAGTTGCAAATCCCTACGCATACTCACTATGGTACGACTCAAGAGGTGAAACAGGCAGTGAGACCATCAACGACATCAAAGAAAGAACCACGAAGAGGAAAAGGGATGAACTTTTTGCCAGACCACCGAGACTCGAGTCACTGGGTGTCAAGAAGGTGGACTCACCAGTCAACAACAGACACTTCTTCGTTGAAGACACTGGCGAGACGAAGGGAATCATCTGTGATAGTCCGATAATCAAGACAGTGACGAGAATGGCTCCACAGAGCAAATACCGCAAGGCATTCAAGGAGCTGATAGACACTGAGTGCAAATACTTGAAGGATTTGAGACTGATTGAATCTGTCTACCGTGACATTTTGCATTCGAAGAAGTACAAACACACATTGAGTAAAAGCCAGGAAGCTTCGGTATTCAGCAACATCGAGTCCATCACCGAGTTGACAGACCTCTTACTCAAAGAAGTTACCAAAGCTACCCGAAGGGAGTTCTCTGGACACCTGGAGCTGGATCTGAAGGAGCATTTGGACTTTGTCAAGATCGAGAACATCAACATTGGTGATATCCTGAAGACCCAGTTTATACGGCTGAAGTTTGTCTACACTTCCTACTGCAAGAACTTCCCCTCCCAGATGGAGGCACTTAAGGAGTCAAAGCAGCATGGAGGCCCAAAGGTTGGAAAATGGCTGGAAGAATGTGCGTTCCTTGCCAAATCTAGATCTGATTGCTGGGACCTCCACTCTTTGCTAATCAAGCCTATTCAGAGACTACCCAAGTATGTGCTCCTAATCAATGCACTGTTGGAGAGTTCGAGCGATGATGTGAAGTTCGCTGTTGTGGAAAGTCTGTACGATGCGAAGACCGAACTCGAGAAACTTCTGGCTTCGATCGATCAGGACAAGGAGGCGGCCACTATGGTAGAATCAGACATGAGGGAGAAAGCTGCGACGGAGGAAGCTGCTCTCAAATCCATCCCGAAGAAGTACAGCCTTGATAGAGCTGACTACATCAACAAGGTGCAGAGTTTCAAGAAGATGATATCCAATCTTTCGACGTTGAAGAAGGAGGTGGAGCTGTCATTGGATCCATTGTTGTCTTTCATCTTGAATCAGAAGACCCTGGCGGAGTCGTGGAGATCTTTTATGGAGTACGATGATATCGAGCTTGAAGATCACTATATCAGTTCCATATATTCCAGCTATCTGGATAAAATCACAGACCACGAGAAGGAAACAAGGCTTATGATGAATGAGATGAGAGAGAGAATCGTCAAGGCTATTGATCTGTGCCTCGATCACTGCGCTGCTGTACGAACTAAGATCAATAGACACAATGCCAACAGAGGAGCTTATGCCACTTACCTGAAGAACAGTGAAAGCTCAAAGAACTTTTATCATAAAGTCACTTCCGAAGACGCGCAGGAATACATCGCCATTGAGAATGAAATCAGAGATGAGCTTCCGATGCTCTTAGATTTCCTGGACAAGTTTTGTCATTATCTTGTGGTGCTCTATAATTTTTTGATCCTGAAGTGGCTAGAGAGGCTAAGTGGAAAGACACAACTGGGTCAATACACTGAACTGTTGGAAAATAAGGACCTTACTATGGGGGACAATTTTGACATCATTGAGATGTTTTCATACTCGAGAAACAATACGAAAGAAGCACTCAAAGATCTCTGTCTGAAATCACCAGAGTTTACTTCCATTTTCTCCACAAATCCCTACAATGGCTCAGACTTCAAGATCAGTGCCTCAAAAGTGGTAAGAAGGCTCTTTGGTATATAGAATTCTTTTTTATATTTACAAAACGAATTTGATGCTCTTTATTACTGTGTGTCCCGTAGCATTTTGGAGGCGATGAGATAGAAAATTTTCCTCATCGCATAAACCAAAAAATCAAAGATCAGTTCCATATTGCCATATTGTGTAGTGTACCACCATTTAAGAAGAGTACTTTGAGCATAATGGCAGCAGAGAAAGAATAGTATGTGCATAGAGTCCACCAGTTTTACTGAATGTTTTTACGTGGTTTCAGACTTTACTAACAACTTTGAAGCAAACCAGTCACCGTGGAGAAACCTATTCCAGTTGCTTATGATCTGGGTAACCTCGCAGTGTTTGACACGAATGCTCTTGACAATGACAAGATATCTAGAAATAACCCGGACCGTGAGGAGTACCTAAGAGAGCTCGCCAGAGACAACACCCAGCTTCTGATAAACCAAATACTTTCACTTCCTATCAAGACCACGACGGACGGAGCAGGAAACAATGGACAGTCCTCCAGTATAACGCTCGTGCAACTACCACAGCCAACCACTGATCTACCAAGAGAAAAGCCTCTACCTAAGGCCAAGGAGCCAACCAAGTGGGAGTTGTTTGCTGCTAAGAAGGGTATCAAGGCCAAAGAAAAATCAGGTAAGATGGTGTATGACGAGGCCACCGGCGAGTGGGTTCCTAAGTGGGGTTACAAGGGTAAGAACAAGGCCATGGACAACCAATGGTTGGTTGAGGTTGATGATAAGGTGAAGGGAACAGAGGACGAGCTGATTGACCCAAGAACATTGAACAGACAGGAGAGAAAGAGACTGGTCAAGAAGAACCAGCTTCAGCAGAAACGTAATTTGAAGAACAGCGAATAGAAAGATTTAATGAACCGGTTAAATGAGACTAGACACCCGTAGGAGAAGGAGTAGTGTGAGCTTTAGTAGGTAGATAGGTTGGCTCACTCACGGCTATACTCTGTGGTGCATACCGAGAGAGGCCGAATAAGGAAAATTATCGAGCTCATGTAGGAACAAGGTGAAGAACCGTTTCATCTTTTGCTCCACTTTAACTGAAACGAGACTGATACTTCACGGTTCTGTACAGTAAATAGACACAAGAGACCAGAGGTGGTTTGATCAATTTTGCTACTATTCGCTACGAAGGAGTCTAATCTAACTGACGATGGGAGACTTGGACAGGGAGAAGTACATCCCCACGATAGATGTAAGTACTTCTCACAATAGCCGGATTCAATAAAATCGTTCTAACGCCCAAACAACAGGCCATTCTCAGCGTGGCGGACATGTCCCAGGTATCTGTTAAGAGAATCAGACGGGCTTTACAGGAACTGTTCGTTGTGGAGTTCAACGAGGACAAGAAACAGATCAATGAACTGATACTGGAGAGGTACAATAAGATGGAAGAAGAGAAGGAACAAGCTGCGATCAAGAAGCGTAAGAGAATGGAAGAACAGGATGCAAAACTGGCGGCTCAACTCCAAGATAGTGAGTCGAACGGGAGAGTGAAGAGACAGTCATCGGCTTCAAAGGCCTCACCTAAACCAAGAAAGAAGCGTGCACCGAACCAAGATCCCAACAGCTCTGCCATCTCTTCACTGGAGCTGAATTTGAGTCCTAAGCTATCTGCATTGTTGAACAAGACGCGACTTCCTAGAACTCAAGTGGTCAAAGAGGTGTGGGACTATATCAAAAAGCACGACTTGCAGAATCCAGAAGATAAGCGGGAGATTCTCTGTGATGAGAAGATGCAGGAAGTCTTTGGCAAGAAGGTTTCAATGTTTCAGATGAACAAGGTACTGAGTGCGCATTTGTATAAGGATGATGAGTAAATAATAGTGTATTAATAGAGAGTTTGAAATGCGTTGAATTTGCATGAATTTGAGGTGAAATCAGTACTGTGTAAGTATAATGATTTGGGCCGAGCACTTGAGCTTCTAATACTGAGGAACAGCATGCCTTTTCCTGTCATGCCCTAACCGTCTTGTTCAATTCGGTCAGAGGAGCTTCTCTAGTACTATCCTTATCAGTCGATGTTCTTATCGTTCATTAAACTAGACTAGTATAAAAGAAGCCATGTCCCACTCACTTCACCAACAACACGCAGAAATCCAGTCGTTTCTGGAAAAGGACATGGAAGCCCCATGAAAAGTCAAAGGCTGAACTAAAAGGGCAGCTCATGAAGGAGGATGGTGTCAATATGGCCTTCAGGGCCTGATGCTGGTGAAGGGATATATACAATGGAACGGGTAAAGCCGGATAAAAACGGCATCTGAGTTGTACAGCCAAACACAAAATTGCTCCAGCAGTTACAGAAGATTCAGAAGACACCGAACTAGCCATATACAGGAAGAGTAGTATACACTGCTGATATCAATAACACCATGTCTGAAATATCCTTGAATAGGTACGAGTTGAAAGATATTGGATTGTCAACTGGTCAATCCAGATACCCGAAGTCGAACCATGAAAAAGGTACTGGGTTCTCCAACCCCAAGAATATATTCTCAGACTCGACAAAGGCCTCATCTGATGATCTCAACTTCATAGAGGAGGATGGCGTTGAGGAGTTCCCTGATGGAGGTATAGTGGCCTGGTCTGTTGTTCTTGGATCATTCCTTGGATTAATCCCAGTGTTCGGACTACTGAACTCTATTGGATCCATCAAGACATACATTTCAACAAACCAGTTGAGTGGAGTCTCTAACTCTGTCACGGGGTGGATTTTCTCTATCTACTTGGCTATCGCTACCTCGGGATGTGTGTTTAGTGGCACTTTGTTTGACAGAATGGGAAGAGTCTACCCTATGACGTTAGGAACCATCCTGTACTCATTAGGTTTATTCACAACAGCTGAATGTACAACCGTATACCAGTTCATCCTGTCCTTTGGTGTCTGTGTTGGCTTGGGAACAGCATTGAATATGACACCTTTGATTGGATGTATTTCACATTTCTTCTATCGGAAGAGAGCCCTCGCTACTGGACTGGCAACTATCGGTGGAAGCGTTGGAGGAATTTTCATCCCGATCATGTTGAGAAAGCTGTTCCTGAGCGTTGGATACAAATGGGCAATCAGGATCTTAGCAATAGTTTGCGCCTTTTGTCTCATTGGTTCTATTATCTTGACTCGTGAAAGACTACCAAAGGACGAAGAATACAAGAAAATGTCATGGAAGCAACAACTGATCACTTATTTCACCAGTTCCATCGATTTCAAGGCCTTGAGAGATTTCAGATTCTTTTTCTGTGTACTAGCTATCATCTTGTCAGAGATGTCGTTGACTACCTGCCTCACCTACCTTCCTGAATACGCTTTGATTCAAGGAATTAGTGAAGATAACTCATACCTTCTGGTCACCTTAATGAACGTGGTTGGTGTTTTGGGAAGGTTCATCCCGAATGTTATTGCCGATAAGTACGGAAGATACAATGTTATGATTGTTACTAGTGTTGTGGCTACTGTGCTCTGTCTGACCATGTGGCTTCCTTTTGGTAAGTACCATGGTGTGATCTGGTCGTTTGCGATGCTTTTCAGTTTCTTTACCAGTTCCATCTTTTCACTGACACCAGTTTGTGTCAGTCAGATCTGCAAGACCAGCCAATTCGGAACGAGATTCAGTACAATGTACTTCTTTGTTTCATTTGGTAATTTGGTATCTGTCCCAATCGCTGGTGCCATCATCGGAAAGGGTACTGAGATCAGTCGCTTCAACAATTTCGTTATCTATTGTTCTATCCTCTCTGTGCTAGCCACTGGCTCTTGGGTGGCATCAAGATATTATATTGTGAGATGGAGATTATGGGCAAAGGTGTGAATCTGTAGAAGATTTGATGACTTATGAATGAATAAATGCTAGAGAGACGCAGGGTTGGTGTAGAACAATTTAGTTAGCCATCCATAGCCCTAAAATGGTCACGTGAAATTTTGGTTTTCAACGTGACTAATAGACCGTTTTTGTCTGTGATTTATTTACCTGTCAAAATAACGGGTTGAAACTATTTGATACCAGGTGATTCCTTGATCGTTTGAAGGGGCATCCGGTTTAGTAGAGTGATTGGCCGTCTGTGGTTTGTGAAAGTAATATGGCCACCAGAGCACAGGCGCTACAGGACTCACAGGCGAGCAGAGTTGTTAGTAACAGTTCAGTCAGGACAAATGTGTCTATTGGAACAACCATCAGTACCGATTCCCCGAACGGCTCAGCGCAAAGTCTTCCCAGTGCTACTGATACCTATGAATCAATTTTGAAGGTTGTGCTACTGGAGTACAAGAATGAACCAAGGTATATGGTATCTTCACCAAGTCCTTCTAGGGCATCTTCGCCAGGGCCTTCATCTCTTCCTCAGCCACGCCATTCCCAGTCAATTGACAAATCAAAGCATCGTTCATGGTTCTCAGGTACTGTCGATTCCGAAACACTTCCGCATGAAGCTATTCCTAAGCTCAAAAATACAATGGTAGAAATCGCAATGGGAAAGAACACCCGAATTAAAGATCCGTTGACCAAGCGGTGTTTCCTACATCTATACAATGATCTTTTAAAGCCTGGATGCAATGTTGAGAAAGTTGAAGAACTAGTGGTTATGTTTATTGGCTCTGCTACAAAGGAGATCAATCTGTACAAGGAAGGACATGAGACGCACACCGATGTGTTCAAAGAAACGGATGTCTTTATTTCAGTCCTACTGAATATACTCAGCGAGTGCAAGAATCCAGATATGTCCATCAAGAAGCTACAGGATTACAGAGAGAGTATCAGACCGGGATCACAAAAGCCGGCTAAGACGCCGTCTGGGACCAGTTTACAAGTTCCTGGCGAGCAACGAGTACGACCAAGTTACAGAATCGCAGAGATTTCCAGTGCGAGGCTAATAGCCGATCTCTTTCAAGTCAGTGAAGTAAAGCTCCAGCAAGATGTGATACGTCTTAAAGACGTTTCAAACGAGTCAGTTCTTCTTGCTGATTTGGAACAGTACAAACAGAAATTAAACAAGAATGAGGCCACATTCAACCCTGACGACTTTGACAAGTACGATGATTATTTTGCCTGGAAGAAAAGAGAATCCGTAAAATTGGATTCACTGATGAAAAAGCTCAGTTCAAATTCTGCAAAGTCGCTCAAAGCTTCGGAAAACTACTTGTTTCTACCGAAAGACCCAAGAATCGCTATATCAGAGTTTGTCACAAGGGTGCTCCAAAGTGATCATAATGAAGTTGATGTGTTGATTCCAAATTCTTATAAGACCATACTTCGGTGGTGTTGCAAATACTGGCGAGTGAGTGAAGTATCACAAGCTACACTTCTTTACCAGGCAGCACACCTGACAGTTTTGAAGAACCCTGACAACCTGTTGAATGCTGAGAAGACTGAAGCGCTTTTTGCCTTGTTGTACAAGCTCTTCGAAAACGCAGACCATCCAAGCTCATGGCCCAAAATAGACAAGAAGCTGTGGATTACCAATCTGTCGAACAGTTACATCCAGGTGATGTCGTCAATCAGAGACAACCTGACAGCGATATATGGACAGAGAGCTCCAAAACTCACCCCAATTCTGAGGATTCTTTACGAGTTCATTGAGGAGGATCCACTCTATGATATTATATTGAAGTCCGGCCTTCCTCAAAGATGGATTAAGAGGCTGAGAAACACAATTCTGAGTACAACAGAGGCAAAGTATATTGATATTCTTAAGACTACACCTAGGGACAACACGCTCGATCTCATACACATTAAGCAGACATCAGAAGACATTTACAGATACACACAACAGTTACAGAAAAAGTTCCCAAAGGCCTTGTTGGATGAGATTATGATCGCTAATGAAGCAGGCTTTCTCTTCATCAAGCTGTACTGCGAAGATTTGAAGAACATGCTTTCTCACATTGAACATTATGCAACGAAGTCACCAGAGGGTATGGTGAACCCTTCCGATGCAATTGAGACGTACTGCGAGTTACGTGATTTAAGAGACATCTACAACCAAGTGAAGAAATCACCGAACTCTCGATTCCCATTTGAGCTCGAGAACTTCTTCTTCAAGTATCTAGATATTCTATGTAATGAGAGTATCAAGAAGCTTTTGCCTGTTGTCGAGCAAGCATTAGATCAGGAAAAATTTGAGCCTATCGATGATGAAAGTGAGAAGATGTACTCTCATTCTGTATTCGATGTCTTCAAGATGTTCAATGAAGTGTTCGCAATGTTCAAGAACTTCGGATGGAAAGATGAAAGACAAATGGCTTACATCTATACAAAGCTTATGAAGGGAGTGTCTGACAGCGTTGTACACTACGCACATAGAGTGAAACTCCTTGTCATGGAAGATCTGAAAGATGATCCGTCTGAGAATACCTCAGATTATAATAAGTCGAATGTGTGGCTGTTTGAGGAGATGAAGAATGCAATGAGCAATGGCTCTAAACCGGAATCATTGGAGCCCTATTCTTTCAAGGCCAGAACTTGTGTTGCTCTCAATAACCTCTCGCAGGCCCTTAAGCAATTGAAAGAGCTGGAGAAGAAGATAAACCCGGAAAGGATCAAGGAGGTAGCGGCCACAATCAAAAGACCAGAGATAAGAGCACCTAACAATGTCTTCACCATCTCTGTTGTCAGAGCTGAGAATATCAAGCCAACAGGAAGCGATGGACTATCCAGCACCTACATCACACTGACGGATTCGGAACAGAGAAGACAGATCGGTAAGACTAAGACCATTTCAAAGTCATTGAATCCTGTTTTCGAGGAAGACTTTGATTTTGAGTACACTGGAAACGAAGTGAGGTCAATCACGGCTACTATTTGGAACCATGGCTCACGTCTGAGTTCACACGAATTACTTGGTCGTACTGTTCTGGCACTGGACCCAAAGAAGTTCAGAGATGATGGAATTCCTCAAGAGATTATCAGGGACTTTGACCTTCAAGGACAATTGGTCTTCCAAGTTTCGCTCGAGAGCGAGAAGGATGATATTATTTTCAGCATTGGTAAGGCCTATAGATACCTGACAAGAACTTTGGACAGGCTCTACACCTTTATTGTTGACAAATTCTCTGTGTTTATCACTGTGTCCTTTTCCAGACAGACACTGAAGTCGATCTGTGGAGGCAGTGGAACGAAGAACCCAACAGCAGATGAGACCAAGGACGCTATTGTTCCCCTGTTTGACCATTTGAACTCCAATTTGCAGATTCTGGCAGCGACCCTGGACATCGATATCCTGTTGAAGGTGATGCTTCAGGCATGGAAAGTTGTTTTAGCTAGTGCTGATAACCTGCTTCTTCCAGCACTAGCCAGTGTGAAAGTCTTGAACCTGATCTCCAACTACAGCACATGGAAGGAGTCGTTGAGTACCGTCATGGCCAATGTGACCAACTCAGTTGTGGTTCCAGGGTACGGACGCTCCCTAACCAGTATTGAAGTTCACTGTGTCTTTGTGTGGCTGGATGCTCTGTGCGACTTCTTCTACAATGACGGGTCAGGTCCTTCTGTTGAGGAGCTGAAGGAGGAGCACTACCAAAGACTCTTGATTATCAACAAGTACTACGAAGAGAGCATTGATGAACTGGAAGCAGAGGTTGAGAGGCTGAGCATGAAGAGTGTGAAAGCAAGGGACTTCTTAGCTGAGGACGATGTGCCTGCCTCCGATCAGGCATTAGTTTCCCGGAAGAGAACCATAGCTAGAAGCAATACCATCACAGCCTACGGGTCTTCACAGAGAAGAAAAGAGACCAAGATGGCAGTTAAGGACTCTGACAAGGTGACTGGGGCGTTCGAGCTGCACCGGGAGGACATAATTCTGCGTGTTTTGATGGCCCGTGGAGAGAAAGACTTCGTTTCAAAGAGACTGTCCAGAAGAGAGAAGCTGGCGAAGAGTCTGGCAACCGAGAGACTGGCGAGACTCGCTGTCCGTGGGGTTCGCTGATAATTGTTGTTGTGTAAGTCCTAATAGAGACTCACTCGTATAAGGAAAAATTCAAGTTTAGTAGCGAATAAGCGAGAGAAATCTCCACTTTATAAACAGTCGTGAGCACAAACAGAGGGCGAATACACAGCGAAAAGACCTTGTTTAGGCTCTTAATGCAACAGTGAGGACGCCATGGACCATTTCATCGAGGAGACACAGACACAGGAGGGCTGGCAGAGCCGCAGCAAGGAGGAGAACAGCGAGAGGCCTCCCGTCCCCACAAAGATGCCACAACCAACCAGAATCACCACTGCACCATTGGCAGCCCAGGACATTCCACAGCGCCCACAACAGGCAGTGCTCCGGCCGGATGAGAACCAGCCCAAGATGGTGATCAGCTCGCCACCAAAGCCAACAGTAATGTCCGCACCCCCATTAATCGCCACATCGTCGAGCCAGACCCTCAACTCGCAGACAAAGTCGCTGCCGGCCGACCCGCTCACTACGAAACACGACGTGGAGTCTATCCGCCAGACTAATAGCCGCTCTCCCAGCATAGCTGATACCGTGTCTGAATTCGCTCAACAGTCGCCATCGACACCTGTTCAGCAGCAGACGGGATTCTTCAACAACATGATGAATTCATTCTCCTTCGGGAAGGACAGTAACGGAAACACCACCACCGATACAGTATCATCCAACGGCGACCTGACTTTGAGTGTTGATGCGTCTGATGGACCCGGTGCACCATCAACAGCTGGCAGCAAGCTGAGTGAGTCTCCTAGCATCATCAGCTATAGACGGAACAAGAAAGCGAGAGGCAGACGGGGCACAAGTACCAGTTCTTTTGACACCCCGACACTGTCGCCCCTGAATGAAGACGCTAAACCATACACACCGCAAAGCCCTGATAGCAAAGTCAACGCTTCCTTTTCCTCCTCGAATTATGTTGACGAGAAGTTCAAAAGCACAAACTATCGGTACGCATCAGAAGACAGAAACACTGAGTTCCACAGGCTTTTCAAGTCGGTCCCTGCCGAAGAGAGACTTCTTGACGACTTCAGTTGTGCACTGAGCAGGGAAATACTGCTTCAGGGAAGACTCTACATCTCAGAACACAACATCTGTTTTAACTCCAACCTGCTGGGATGGGTTACGCATCTAGTCATACCCTTTTACGACATCCTTAACTTCGAGAAGACCGCTACAGCTGGTCTGTTCCAAAATGGTATCGCGATCAACTTGAAGAATAACGGTGGTAAGCACTCGTTTGCTACCTTCTTGTCCAGAGACACGACATACAATATGTTCCAGGATATTTGGACCGCAGCCAATGATGAAGCACCCATCACAAAGGAGCAGTACACTGGCTCTCCTATAGAGATGGGTGAAGCTGTGATATCCAAGGGTTTCCATTTAGGCAATGAGACACCTTTAGAAGAGTACAACCATGCTCTTATGGAGATAGATGGCGATTCACCTGTCAACAGAAGGTACTCTGAGGCAACAGAGAGCAGTTATGACGACGAAGAAGATGATGATGAAGACAGCGAGAGTGAGACTTCTTCCTCAGACACTAAGACTGAAACGAAGATACAAAACCAGAAAGTGTTCAAATTGAAGGATGACTCCATTTACAAGTATGATGGCCCATATACTCATAAACCCACGAAGTACAGTTACGATTACCAATCCAATAAAGAGACCGTACTCGCCACTGAGAAACTTAACTGTCCACCAGGGGTACTATTTGAGATACTATTTGGATCGAATAACAGACTGACATTGGACCTATTGATGTCCCAAGATGGGTCTGATTTTTCTGAATTCAGCGAGTTCTCAACTAACGATAAAGGGAATAAGGAAAGATCATACAAATATGAGAAGGGACTGAACTATGGTGTGGGGCCTAAGTCCACCACTTGTTATGCTAAAGAGACAATCGAGAGTTTCAATTTAGAGGGCCACATCAATGTGGTGAACACAACTCAAACACCAAATGTTCCCTCTGGTGGAGCGTTCACGGTGAAAACGAGATACATTTTCACATGGGCAGAGCAGAATACCTCACAGATGGTTGTTTCATTTTGGGTTGACTGGACTGGTTCCAGCTGGATGAAGGGAGTCATTGAAAGAAGTTGTAAGAGTGGACAAGAAGAAGCAACCAAAGTACTGGTGAAGCTTTTGAAAGAATCAGTTGATATCAATGTGGTTGAATCATCCACGGAGGTTAAAGTTACGCAAAGTGAAGTCGCTGAAGTGGAGGAAGCAGAGGTCATCCCAGTGGAAACTATTGAAACCCTTCCAAGCGCTCCAAGCGGTGCATTTGAAGGGTTCACTCTATTTCAGTCGTTGGTTGTCGGGCTTTTGGTGCTGGTTGTCCTATTGCAGGTTCTTGTTGTACTATTACTGACTGGGGTTTCGAAGAAGGCGTCAAACTTGAGTTTTCTACAGAATAACCCAAAGGCAGAGGAGCTGCTGTTCAAAGGCGAGGAGATTCTCATATGGAATTGGATTGACGAAAGAGCCGGAAGATTGAGTGGCTCTCAAAAGGATAAGACGAGATTACTGAAAGACGAAATTGATGCACTGATCGATCAATGGGCTAAAGGTGACTTGAATTCTCCGGATGGTCAGAGACTTGTGAAACAGTTTGAAGATAATCTCAATCACTACACTATCTCACTTGATGGTGATGAGATTGAAAAGAGGCTCAGAGCAGACAAATTGAAAAATGCGATTGAAGCCCTTTTATGAATCACTACTAAGGGCGATGGTGTATCATGAATAGACGAGAACAGCTTAGTTACGAAGTCCAGAGCTTTGTCTTTCATGTTTATTGAAGTTTGATGTTGTTAACCTTCTGATTTTATGATGTAAGTCGGTTCTGTCCGTTTCCAGACACTATTAATACAGCCATGAACGTTTTCAATAGATAAACAACAAAAACGTTTAAAGTGGAGTTAATTCTTTGTAACTCACGAAATTTGTACCCCTACCACTCACAATTAGCTAGTTTTTTTGCTACTTAACCTCGACACACTTAGCTCGGAACTATCTCAAGAGCTATTTCCTAACCAGTGATGCTTTTGTTCTAAACCTGTCAAAACTTGTTCTTGATACGTTGCTGATACTCTTTCTTTCCCCGTGTTTCAATTGGTTCCCCTAAATCCCGTCCAATGTCGAATGAACAAACCAGGCTGCTCAAAAAGAAGGCCAGTGCTGCCCATCAGCAGTACGAGAGTCTCTCTGGCTCCCCTTCCCGTCGTCCTCGAACGGTGCTTTCAAACCTCAGGTCCAAACAACAAGTCTTCAGTCCGACTCCGTCCATATTCTCGGATGATAGCCAGTCATTATTCCGATCAGAACAACTGGAAAAGATGAGCTGGTCACAGAAGCTGCCATACTACCTTCCCTGCTATTCATGGATGCCCTCTTACACGCCGAGAATGATGTTGGGCGACTTGGTGGCAGGCTTGTCGCTTGCTTCTTTCCAAATCCCACTAGCCTTATCATATGCCACATCAGTTGCACATGTCCCTGCTCTCTGTGGATTATACGCCCTGGCTATCCCTCCAATATTCTACGCTCTATTTGGATCAGTGCCACAGATGGTTGTTGGACCAGAAAGTGCCATTTCCATGATTGTTGGACAGGCGGTTGAACCTCTACTGACCCATTCAGATATAGACTACGATCCAGTGGACCTCGTCAGTGTCATTAGTATAATTGGCGGGTGCTATCTACTTGGTGCTGGACTTTGCCGTTTTGGTTTCTTGGATAATGTCCTATCAAGATCGCTTTTGAGAGGTTTCATCTCGGCAGTTGGTGTGATCATGATAATCAATTCTCTATTTGACGAGCTTGGATTCTATGTGCTCAACTCGGAAGCTCCAAAACACTTCCATTCTCCAGTGATGAAGATGTACTACTTAGTTACCCACCTGAGAGCTGAGAATATTCACTCACCCACAGCATGGATTAGCGGGGTTTCGTTTCTTGCTCTTTCGATAATGGGTCAGGTAAAGAAAAGACTTTTAGCAAAGGGATACAAGAATTGGGTGTTTCTTCCCGAGATATTGATTGTTGTGGTTGTCTCTACGATCTTGTCTTCTTTCCTTGATTGGAAGAAACTAGGAGTGGAAGTTGTTGGGAAAATCGACACAAAAGGTTTCACATATAACCTTCCATTCACCTCTGAATACGTTCCTCTCTATAAGCAGTTGATGTCATCAGGATTCTTGGCTGCAACATTGGGATTTTTTGAATCCACGACAGCATCGAAGTCCCTGGGATCAACCTATGACTTACCAATCTCATCTAATAGAGAGCTTGTCGCACTCGGAATGATTAATCTCTTTGGAGGAGTCATTGGGGCCTTGCCTGCATTTGGAGGATATGGCCGTTCAAAGATCAACGCACTCAGTGGTGCACAGACAACTCTCTCAGGTTTCTTCATGGGAGTTGTTACGTTGATCACGATATTCTGCCTCTTGAAATTCATTTACTTTCTACCAATCTGTGTCTTATCTGTCATTACGACTGTTGTTGGTATCAAGCTTCTTGACGAGACCCCGTCTGACATTAAGTTCCATTTGAGAACAAAAGGGTACAGAGAACTGATCACATTCTGCATCACCTTATTGGCAACAATATGTTACTCTATGGAGGCTGGAATTACACTGGGTGTAGGATATTCCATCATTCTAGTGATCAGAAACTCTGCAAAGTCAAGAATTCAGATTCTTGGAAGACTTCCTAATACCAATACATTTCTAAACGCGGATGCACCACTGCCTAAGGAGTATGGAGAGATCTTGGAAGAGATTGAGGGTTGCTTGATTGTGAAAATTGTTGAGCCATTGACCTTTTCGAATGCTGCTGACTTAAAGCTGAGACTTCTGAGGTTAGAGAGATATGGTTCTGTGAGAGTCCATCCAAGTGCCCCAAGACTCCGAGCCGAGTCCATGAACAAACACGTACTATTTGACATGAATGGTATGTCCTATCTTGACTCGTCAGCTGCCCAGATATTCCTTGAGATTCTTGTGAGTTACAAACAGAAAGATGTTGATTTCTACCTCATCAGAGTGCCAACGAAACATGGAATAAGGGATATTCTAAGTGGATCCGGTATCGAAGACCTTGTTCAGGGAAAATACTATTCTAACATAGACGAGGTTCTGCATTTGATTGACAGTGAGGAGGAACAGGCACATCAGGAACAAGACACCTTTACAGAGTGTTAAGATGAGATTAGACGAGTACTGACATTTTTAAAAACCCGTGTATCTTCCCAAAAAAAACTATCAATACAATGCCAGTTCTTCCCAGTAAATATTGCTGGTATAAGACTCAATATCTTAAAGTCTAAGCTAGTTCTCTTGATTCAATATGATATATATAAGCGGTGTAGTTAGTCGAGAGTCTTCGTAAGAAGGACAGTCTTGTATAGGGACGTGAACTAGTGTGCCCTTACCAAAAATTAACGGTTTCGGGGTGGCCCTCACACATCCTAAAATGGTCATAAATCCGATATAGTGTAACGGCTAGCACGGTTCGCTTTCACCGAGCAGACCCGGGTTCGACTCCCGGTATCGGAGTTTATCTTTTTTTGGTGGCCAAGCTATAGTTTCACTGTTGGGAGGTCTGGGTGTTTTGAACGCGCAAGGCTGGTTGTTAGGGAGAGCCAACATTAGAAAGAGGGCGCATGACAATGGGAAATGGGCAGCGGAAAATGCAACAATTACACCGCTAGAAAACGTATTGTTCAGAGAGGCACTTGTAGACCTCGAATCTCCTACTTTAAGCGGTCTTCCAGTGTTCGAATTGGCCTTTTTGAGGCTGAATTGGTGAAAATACACATATTACCCGGCCTTTATTTCTGTGGAAACACAACGCCGTAAATACTCTCCTGAAGTTCAAAATTAAAAAAAACCGAGCACACCAAAACAACCACTCACCATCAAACAAAACAACCACAAAAGTCACCGGGGAAACTCCCAATTGGAAACAAAGTCTGTCTCACGGAAACACACAGACCTGAAATATCGTCTGGGAACTTCCACGCTTCTGGAAAGCACACATTTGTTACTCTTTGGGGCTCTGGATATCTTTTGTGACAAAGACCTCGCGTGGCGTCAGTACCATTAGCTATCAACAAACTACATCAAAAACCACACTCAGGGACCAATCCAAATAGCTCCACAGCCACATCGTCTTCCAATTATTGCACCCAGATTGTTTCTGACGTCCACTCACGAAGGATTACGCGTCTTTATCCGGACACCGAATTTCTTTTCACATCGGACAATCTAGCACATACTACTTTTGGTGCTTCACAATTGAATCAGCATCTCCTCTTTCATATTGACAACGAAAGACCCTGAAATTTCTATCGAATTTTGGTCTCACTGCGCTCTTGTCTTTCCATTACGATTACGATGAGCATACAGAATAGCACAAGTGCTCTGGGTGACCCACAGGGCCCACAGCAGTTTCAAGCACACATACCAACAGAGAAGACTTCTCCACATGACTCACAGCTGAACCTGGGGGCGATTTCCAATGATAGCTTTCCAAGAAGATCATCTCTTCAGTCTTCGCCTATAAATCTCACCCAAGACCTACAGGATCTATCTATCAACAACAACAATTTGAAAGCCCCTGAGGGTGTTCAACTCAATTCGATAACGGGGTCCCCTAATCACGAACCACAACAGTCACAACAGCCTGGCCAGCAGATATTTGTCGTGAGGATAAAGAATTTGCCGAATGATATCAGCTTGAGAGAGGCGCATTGTATTTTTGCATTCGCCAAAGAGTTTGCAGGCTTCGAGCTTCTACCAGACTCAAACAACATGCCAACCATCTATGCGAAGTTCAAATCACTGTCTGCTGCTTCTACGTATTCACAGATCCTGGAGTCTAGCCAGATATTTGGACCCTCATATCCATTTTATTTGAAGGCCGAGATTGTCGATACATCATTCACACCACAATTGAACTTGGGGGCTGGTGTATATTCGGGAAAGAGGCCAAGTATTGGAACTCAACGTTCGAGATTTCTATTCAGCGATCCGTTCAATAACGAACCGATTACAGAGAGTCAAGAGCTTCAGAATTCAAATGGAGTGGGAAAGTCTCTGCTAATGATGGAGTCTCAACAAGACGCTAGGGAATATGACCAACTGGTGAGAGACCCATGGAAGGGCACTCCTGCGGCTGCTGGGTCAGTCAATGGTGGCTCTATTCCACCAATTTCTTCCCAGGCTTCTCAAATAGCGAAGCAACCGTCACAACCTTCTACTGCCAATGCATCCTTTACCAACTCCAATCCACAAACTCCTGGAGTCGAGTGGGACAGAAGAAGACAAGGCTCAGTGTTTTTTAACAACCAATCGCCATTATTGTCAACACAGTTGTCTTCCTCTCAGATTTCGACTTCATTGTCATTGAACACCCAATCTGTCTCACAACAGAATCAGGCCTTATCCCAACAACAACAACAACAGCAGCAACAGCAGCAGCAGCAGCAACAACAGCTCGGCCAATCTAACATTGCATTGCCTCCATTATCAGCATCTTCCAACCAGCATCATCCTCTCTTATCCGGTGGGTCCCAACCGCAGTCTGCAGTCTCTTCTTCAGGCCAGAAACTACCTTTCGGACCAAATTCATTACATCAACAGCAGTCAATAGCGCCTCAACAACAACAGCAGGCACAACAGCAACAGCAACAGCAACAGCAACAACCACAACAAACGCAGAACGTGAATAACTCACAACAGTCCTCCCAAGTTGATCTGTCGTTGCTAGCCAGAGTACCACCACCGGCAAACCCCGCTGATCAGAACCCACCATGCAACACACTTTATGTCGGTAATCTTCCACCTGATGCTACTGAATCCGAACTGAGACAGCTTTTCGCTCCTCAAAGAGGATTCAGAAGATTGTCCTTCAAGACGAAGAACCAACAGACGAATGGTACAGCTGGGATGCAGACAGGACACGTCCATGGACCAATGTGCTTTGTTGAGTTTGAAGATGTTGCATACGCTACGCGGGCCCTGGCTGAACTGTATGGAAGAACATTACCCAGACCAGGAGGCTTGCCAGGAAAGGGAGGTATTAGACTATCGTTTTCTAAGAATCCATTGGGAGTGAGGGGACCTGGACAGAGAAGAACAAGCAGTTTTGCATATAATCAACAACCTACTTTCAAGAATTGAGATTGCACTCATTTCTGTTCTTTCTTTGGGTGTTAAGTGGATGTCTCTTTTAAGATGAGCAGACACCACAATTATTATTATTATTATTACGGCGTGTCATGTCGCTTGCATGGTTTGTGCTTCATATACGTGCTAGAGGACTCCTTCATTTTTTTTACTTTATTGTCACTACTTCTTTTCATCTTTGGTTTGGTTTTCATTTTTTTGCAGTGAACGTCTGCGTTTCATTCTCTCCATTTTGACGATATTCTTCTACTTTTACATCTTTTTATCCACGTATTATTCTTTTAACGTTGGCGTTTACTTGTTGATCATTCTTTGAAGTTTGTGTTTTGCTTTTTTGATTCTTTTTGATTCTTGATCAGTCATTTTTTGTGTATACCTTGAGATTAATTGTGTGCTATATTAGTTTATTGATACTTGTGCTTTGTAGGGATTTGTGATACTTGATGTACTTTAATTAGTTGCCTGCTCTGCCACGCCTATAACTTGGGCCTAATTGATGATCCCTAAAGCGCATAGTATGCATAGAGTAACTCCATGTTGAAGATTAATTAAGAAGCAACTTGCACTGCTTCTGATCGCCTGTTTCAATGAGCATCTAAGTGACCGTTCTTCCAATTCAATTCGATTTCAGATCAGATCACGATTCACAAGGTTACCGGCCCGATGAGGGGCCGTTGAGCCGTTGCTAACCGATCGATCGATCAAAGTCTTGAATTTCATGAGTACGTAGTTAACTGCTCTAAACGTCATTGTTGGTATTTTCCTGCTGCACTAATCGTTCCTTGCAGAGAGTGGAGAGAATGAATAGTAGTTAAGACAGCTAAAATTGCCGTCTACAGTGAACATTCCCCGACGTCTTAACTTATATAAGACTCAATTACAATATGATTAGTTGGACACTTCACCCTATATTACAACAGCTCATATTACTAGCGGATCAAGTCTCTGCGGACCGACCTGCCGCAGTACTATATAATTTATTTCATGACAGGGAAGAATCGTGCAAATCCTTTTAAATTAATTGCATGAAGTATTCGGAAAACCGAACATCGATCAGATTCGCAAGCACAGAGCATAATGGAGCGTCATTATACATGCAATCGAGGACTACAATTCATAAATTGAGTGCATTCTCGGTGGCCCATGTCTTGCAGCTTCACCGATCGTACCAAATATCAAACCCATATATAAGTAATGCAGTGGTCCGGCATTTGACTGCCCATTGATGATCCCATCGCAGCCAGGAATAACCTCACGGGAATGCCCTTTCTGGCCAGGGATCACTTTCAACAATCTGTAGAACGGCGCACTAAAAATGGGACTAATCAGCATGGCACACTAGGTACATCAAACGATCAGTCATGAGAGGGGATCATTTTTTTCATGTGTGCTAATTAGAACCGACTCCTGAGAGGATTATAGTGGTAAGTCTAAACTCTTATTACTGGTCACACATACATCTGAAACTGCTACGTGGTTGATCTTGCTGTGGATTATTTGAGATTAGTTTTGGATATTGAACCTCAGGGCAACAACACTCGGAAACCTTGCTCCCTCGCAAACCAGCTGCGAGGCCACTTTTCTCTGAATGAGTGTCGGTTCCATGCTTGAAGATCTCATGAGTCGGTGTTGATGCCTCTGTAGTAGTAGTGGTAGTAGTAGCAGGTACTCTAAGTCTAACTGTGATATGTGATGCTGGTGCTATATCTCTAGGGTGCGCTTTCTATTTTCATGAAGATACTCCTCTTGTTGTGAGTCGCAGTATATCTGCTGAGTGACGGACTCGTGCTCCTCAATGAAGCTAGGGATGGTGAAGATTCTGTTCCTCGTCTTGCTGTCATGGGAATGCTTGCGTTGGTGATGCTTTTCGTAACATGTGTAAGTCTCGTTAACAGGTGATGCAGAACCAGAGGAAGGAGGCGTGAGCGGAGACATAGTGCCAATACGGCCAGTGTAGCAGCTCGGAGAAGAGGTGGAGCCGCTTCTCGACGAGGCTGGTGACGATCTGGTGGAACTGAGAGGTGATGCCAGGGGAGTCTTTGGCAACTGTGGACAGAGTACCTCGCTGGAGTATCTGTAAATGACATGGAGCGTTGGGTTCACTGTGAGGTTGCCTGACTGGTGGAAGTATCTCGTCTTGAAAGAGGTCGGTAGAGTCTCGTTTCTCAGTATCTGAAGCATCAGACGGATCAGTTGCTCTAAGGTAACAGTGTCTTCCTTGTCGTCGAGACACACTAGCTCGGGATCAGTGGGCAGCTTGAGAGAGCGAGCCACGATCAGCACCGAGGCGAGCGAGATCTGGGAGACAGAGTAGTTGAAGGTGACTCTATGGTAGAGCTGCATGAGCTGGCAGAGGTAATTGGCACCATATCTTATGCTGTTGACAGTCTCGATCTTGCAATTGTCCATGAAGCGGTCCCTAACGAGAAGATCAATGAAGGAATCATGACAGGCTGCACCGACTTCCCAGCCAAGGGACTTCAGGATGTGTGACTCCATCTCAACGAAGAGTGACTTGGAGTAGCAATTGCAGCAGGTGGCCCTGAGGAAATCAATGTTGGGGATCTTGTTCTTAGGATCGGAGAACTTAGAAGCGAGCCAGAGTGCTGTGAGTCCCAGAAGCTGGAAGTGGTCCTTTCTGACGATTCTGAGGGAGCAGTAACGGTCCACGATGCTGACTGTGAGATAGAAGGTAGTGTTGCAGAGCTTGAGGCGGTTGTGTACATCCATCAGGAAGTCGAAGAGGATGGCTCTCATTTCGACGCTGATATGGGGCTGTGATCTGATGAGCTCAGGGTTGGAGGTGGTGGCAGACTCGAGGTTGAGAAGATTGTCAAACATCTCGTCAGAGTATGTCAAGATGCAGCGGTTGTGAGCACGCTGTTCCATGGCCTTTACCCGCGGGTGGCCGGCAGCGACTCTAGCATTGGTTCTTCTCTTGATGGCGTTGGGCGTCACGGCGAACATGCTGACTGGATAGTGTGGATATTAGCGAGCGATTGAGGGGTGTAGTGCTAGTGCTGATGATAGCTAGTATGATGGTGTCAAAACAGGGTTGAGGTGGGCACCTTGTAGTGATGCTAGAGATAGCGATGAAAAGAAGACAAATAGAAGCAAAACAAAAGTTCTTTGGAGAGACTAAGCCAACTCGGGAGAGAGCAGAGGACAAGGTCAATGACACAGTAGAGAGAGAGCCAGATGGATGGGACAGAGGATCACACTCTCCTTATAAACGGCAGCTCACACTGAAAAGTTTTCTTTTAGGGTTGTCGAAACCGGCGATTTGTATTGTTGCGGTAACGAAAGGGCCTTCCTGGTGCTTGGGGGACTAATAAGCGAATAGTAGTCGGGCAGCAGGCGCAGTGGATTCCGAATCGGAAGGGGCGTGGAGGTGGAGGGAGATTGTGCTGTTGTTGGGTGAGCTGAGTGGTTGGAACCGCAAATATGAAGACAACGGTGAGAGCTGTGTATATTTATATATTGAGGGTGGGCTCTGCCCTGGATGGTGATGAGGTAGCTAGGTGCTTGGTTAGATTTACCGAGCGCACTGGGGAGTGGTGTAGGTTGAAGTGGGTGGTCGATCTGGGAGTCAGAAACCGGCGTTATGATAGTTTTTATACGTTCGCTGCTGTCGATAAAAGCTGGAAGGTGCCTTCAGAGTGCGAAGGACGATCTCGTTGCAGTTGCGCGCTCACAATTGTCCAATTGGGAAGGCGTAAGGTGTTTCTCGACTTTCTCGACACGCTAGACGGGAAGTTGATCCCAGACGCGCACAGTTTGATTACTTGCATCAACATGCATCGAGATCGTTTCTGCGTGCGTTTGCTGTAAAAAAAATTAATTCTCTTAAAGCTACGCCCGTCACTTTTCAACTCAAAGAGCCTTAGGCATAATCCCGTACTGTCAATAACAGTGTCTATCATGGAATTGGTTTCTGAGATGTAGTCCTGTCATTTCCACCCTGATAGTTTAGATCTCACGGCTACTGTTTACCACCAATTGCGTGAAATATTTACAGCCCTCACACCGTGGCATTAGGCACGTCGTGTCCTTACGCTACTGACATGGTTAATATGTCGTTATACACATCGTACTCCCTGATGCAGTTCGGCACTCCACAAAGTCATTGAGGCTCTATGAAAGTGTAAGATTAGCCATTTCACACATGTAGTAACATGATCAAGCGAGCCTTTGGATCAGGATCAAATATTCTCTTCGTCCTGCTTGATCCATTGTGGGTCTGCCCATTTGGAAACTGAGCAGGACCATAGCAAAGATTAGCAGAAGCCAGAAGTATGGGACAGTAATTCATCCAGTCCACATAGTCTATATGCCCGTCCACCTATTCTGAAACCACACCATTTTTTCGCCGGTCGTAGAGTAGCCATGAGATCTAACAATTAATGAGACCTAGAGCCACCGTAACCCAGTGAACTCAATTCTTTCAGACATTACACAACTACACTGGACCTTCCAATCTCTGGTTTGACACCCCAATTACTTATCTGAACTAACAGTCAATATTTTGAACCATCCAAGCGTCCTGCAGCATTTATCTAGATCGGGATAAAACCTAGGAGTTCAATTTTCACAGTCAGCTTTTAGCAACCGTACTTTTCCGCTCAGTACAATCCTTTCAAAAAGAAACAAGCACTGTCCTTTCGATCGCGATCAGTGCCTTTTGAACCAATCGCAAGACCACACGGGTGTCTAGTCACATGTACACTGTACATACTACAGATGTGCTGATGTGAAAGATGTAGTCTGGTGAAGACCTGTCAAAGTTATGTTTAGATTTCGACCACACCTCAAATAGAGAACAGTACCAACACTGAAATCGCCTCCAACTCTTCGTTGTTCAGATCCCCTTAGATCTCTCTTGGGTAAATCGTTTCTTGGTCCCTCCAGTCGTTTCTTCTTTCCCTCATGAGTGCTGTACACCTTAACTTCTCTGAATAATTAGAAATAAGATATGAGGCCCAAGATCGACACAAAGATTATTTGCAATGACTGCTATTATAGTGACATGTATAAGCCTGGAAGCGCAGTACTACTGCTGAGTATTTTTACACGATAACAGTACTCTTGGCTCTTGAAAGGAAGTGAGGTAATCCAAGGTTTCCGTATATAGTAAAGACAGTTAAGTGAATGCCAAACTCTGTGGAGGGACTTAATCTGACAGTAAACTTTGCGGTAAAAACGACACAAGGTCTAACGGCTAGTAATATGAGCTCGGCAAGTTGCAATTATAACTACTTCTGTTCCACTACGGGCGGGGATGTCAAAGGCCAGTGAAGCTTTTACAGCGCAGTTTGAAGACATTTCAAGCAGCATGAAGTACGGAAAAGTACGACACTAGCATATATGGAAAGAGTTAATTATCGCAGACACATAAAGGAGAACAGAAGCGACACGTATCGCCATCAGACGTACTCTGGTTCCAGACCTATGAAGAAACCCATTTAAGGTTCAACAAACCATGAACACTACCCTAAATTCATAATTAACAAGAGTTCAAACAATTATAGCCTAAACCTTCTTCATATATCGAATATTGCTAAAGAATGTTATAGACCTTGTCTTACAAGTCTTGAACCTAATTGCAGTGCTAAATATGTAGATGATGTAATACATTTACGCATACTGTCTTGAAAAAAAAAACATTGATACACATGTACAGACCAACCAGGCATGTGCGTTATTCGACTGATAAAAAACTGAAGCTTCTTACGAGTCTCCCAAGTCAAGACTCAACACACTCTGTAGATATATGGCTCGAGGAAGGGTTGGATCACATCGGCAATTTGGAGTCTTACAGTACAGAGTGCTGTCATTTGAGGCGCTGTGCATGGTCCATGTAGGGATTTGCATAATTATGCAGTATTCGATGATTGTCCGCGTTATGGAACTTTATCCACTTCCTGAGTGCAAAGAGAAACTATTTAAGGCGTCAGGTTTCCGTGGAGACTCTGCTCTGAAGCTTGAAAGAATTGTATGATTGTCTCTCAGGGTGTCAGGCTGCTGCTGATGTAAAGCATTCGATGCAAAAACCTTCTCTGCCCCATCCTGGCCATGGTCTTCTCAATTGGTGTAAGATTTGGATGAAATGGGTAATACTTGCTACAAGTCTGGAATGGTTCTCATCAACTACTGTTCTCCCACGGTTTTTGATCGGTATCAGCTCTAAGCGAATGTGTTCCCTGCAGTGGTTTACTTTCCCCCCATTCATAATGCCTGTGCCAGTTCTCGTACAGCAAGCCCTGCCAAAAGCCCGAAGACGACAAACACCTTGAGGTGGCTCAGTCGGTTACGATACGACATATAGTTGGGTGAAGCTGATTGTCTATCTTCTCGTATCGCTCTGTAACATGTCTCAGTTGAAACAATAACCTCAGGTCAGGAGTTTGTGTAGTGTAGTGAGAACTGAAATTGGATCAAGATTCAAGATCCATGTACTTGATCGGTTCGTCCCCATTATTATGTGTCTCTTCAATAGAACAAGCATCATCTATATGGGGTTAAATGTCTCAAACAGTAGAACGGAATGATTCAAGCGTAAGTCGTGGGCACGATGATCGTAGAGCGCGGCGTATACTTTATTCTCAATATGGTGTCAACATATCTGTCATTGACTCTCCTCGGTACCCAGAGTAAACTAATTAGTATGGTAAGGCTGATGACCAACTTTAACCACGCTGTAAACTACTACCCCAACGATTTTTTGAAAAAACCCCACGGTTGAATGAATTACAACATACAGTGGCAATCTCGGACAGTAGACTGAAGTACTTGAACATCTTATTGTAATTTACTACATAATTTTCTTGGGTTTAAGGGGCTCTTGCAGATTGTCGATGCAACGTGGAACTTTAAAACAATGCGCTCTCTGACCAGGTTTCAACGGTTCTCGAATGATGAAATTCACTCATATTGTAGGTGTTATTTTGTTACCTGAAATTAGTGGATTGTTAAGTTCATGAGACATGTAAAATTGACAGACCATAACTTATTGTACCAATTACATTCAGGGGGTCTAATGGCTCTACAATTGACGCAATGTGTGTTTACCAAGTACAAGCGACCAGTTAATTTGGGGGTACTGTATTTTCGACCAAAAATTATTAGTAGCTAGACCAGTTCAACGTCGCCCGTACTACTAAGGCAACAGCGCTACTTTGAGACAGAGTGTTTATAAATTGTCCAGGCTGGAGACCAGATTAAACTTGTTTCACGTTCAGCCTAGTTTGAGGCAGATTCAGTAAAGTGTGTTTATTATGGACCAGCCATCTGTAATCCATATCATATTTCATGATTATAACAAACGTTGTTTCGTACTGTACTGCAACCTGCAAGTGTGCTTCAAAGTACGCACGTACAGTCTATATAGTATATACGCTAAGTTTAGTACATCTCGTTTCTCCGTTCAGGATTTTGGCTAGAAATGGACATCGCAGCAGCTTCTTGGTGCTTTTTCTAGACCTGCCGCGCGTCGTTCGTTGACGGGAAAAAATGTCGAGGCGATGTAAAGATACTCTGGTCTACAGGTAACAGAAGTATCGTGGGGCTGCCCGTGATCAATTCAGAATAACACATACTGTTCGTATATGGATAGGGAGTTTTCGAAGTAGCTCAGCATAGACTGACTGAATGTGATCGCTATGACCGGCCAGCTTCCTCGCACCATTAGTCGAGTGACTCAAGTCCACCGTGTGGCTATTGTTTTTTTTTTTCACAATTAACCCTTTTAGGAAATATTTCAGATAAGCATCAACAGCTGAGACAAGACGTACTTGAGCTTATTAACTGCTCAAGGTGCAAAACAAAATCACTCATAGTGTAGCTGCCTATTTTGTGAGAATCTGTCATTAAGCCGCATCTCTTGGTTCTGGACTGATCACTAGTCGATGTAAGGTACTTTTTACCAAGGAAATGTAGGTCGAACTCTTATAACAGCATAAAAAGCTAAAGCTCAATCGCTAATTACAGGGACAACAGATGTATTCAAGACATTAATCGACCAAGTATCTAAAGAGAGCACACCGATATTTCGGTAAAGTATGATTTATTTAGATTGCTTTCGACATTACTCAACTTGACCAACAACCCGAAGACCCTTATAGCAGATTTCGATATTGATCAAAATGCTAATAGTTTGACTGGATCTTGAATCTATGAATTACCGTCCAGCACTGCTGCGAGCTGGGCCATTAACAGTTGTCTTTTCCTGCATAAGGAAAACATATCAATTTGGTTTTAGACGGCTCCCGAGTCCCTATGTACGTGAACCTCTTATGCAGCTATTTCCGGAGTTTCGGATTTACGATCTGACACAAAAAGTGACATATCTGGCAGCTTAGAGCACTTTGAATTTAGATGCGAAGAGCCTAAATCTCCGAGAGATAAGCATGACGGTTGAATGGACAGCTTGTAGACCAAGACTGAATTGAAAACTTATGACTTAGTGTCGGGACGCCGATTGTACTATCTACGCTAAGGCGACGCCACTAACTGATTCAACACCCTTTCCCGATTTGTTGACGCCTTTCCCGATCTGAACACCAATATTTTCTGGCCTCTTCAGGAAACCAAAAAAGGGATTGGAAAAGAAAAGAACTTGACCGATTGTAAACTGATCTGTTTTACCAGAAGAGCGAAGAGGCAATCTGTGATCGAGATAGAGCTAATAGAGATAGACATGAGCACCGACAGCACCTACTTCACCTTCGAGTGGTGAGTTGAATATTGTTCTCTTTCCTTATTATGATCTCTACTAACATCACAACACCAGGCCGTCTTCCGGGTCTTCACACGGAAGTGTATATGTTACTGGGACGTTTGACAACTGGTCAAAGAGTACCAGACTGCAAAGAAAACGTGATGGCTCTGGCTTCATTGTCACTATCGAAGTCCCCAACGAGAAGAATTACTTCAAATTCGTCGTTGACGGAGCCTGGGTTACAAACCCCACGTTCAAAGTTGAGAGGGATGCCAGCGGTTTTGAAAACAATGTGATATACCCTGAAGATCTAGTTCGCTGCCATGACATCAACAGTCCTTGTTATAAGAGTGAGTCCGAGAGCAGCAACTTCACTTCAGTCTCTATCAGCGATCTAGGGGCTGAAAACGACGACGACTATAACAATGGGTTTGATGCGCATTACACTAGGGGAAGTGACCTAGGTGCCAGCGTCACGGATACTCTCACTAGTGAGAACCCCATCACTATCTCTGACAGCAACCGTGAGGTCAGGTACTACACTTCTATGTCCTTTCTATCGCGCTTCACGAGATACTTTAAATGACAGGAAGAGGACCAGATATCCCCTATCAATCATGGGTTTAAGTGAGCTTGGACACCCCTGTCATTTCCTACACTCCCGCTTCTTGCTCTTTGCTGATATTAATTATACGTGCTTACTTTGCTCGATTGATTCGTTCCTGCTTTGGTGGTTGCTCACTATATGGACTAAGATACACAGCGCTTGCAACATTGGCTCATTAGAGAATGGCTTCATTAATTTCGTCGTTGGATACTAATATATACACTCGTTAATTGCTCTGCTAGCACTTCGTAGAATATGATTGTTGTAAATAGTAGCTTGTAATGCACACTGACTTTCGTAAAAACCTAGAGAGCTGTAGTCATCTGTTAAGACTACTCACGCCAATGCGCTCTTCTCTAGTCTTGAGCCCCTGACGCTCTTGAAGCACAGAACCCTGTGAGCTGCTGCCCTGTGATATGTTTTGGTTGAAACCGCTGTTCTTGGGCTGTTGCTGCTTGGATTTCTCGTCGTCGTAGCTGAGAACGTCCTCGGGGGTGAGCTTGATAGATGTTGGCTGCCTTCTAATCATCGCGGGATCTTGAAGGAGCGGATCAGGATGCGCCTGGATCACGACTAAGATTGCCGTCTTTGACTTTGACTTTGGCGGCTATAACGTTATAGATTGATACTATAGCTACACCCAGACACCACAGAGCCAACAATGGAATTTGTCAACGAAGTACCACTAGTGTCTGGCAACAAAAAAAATACTACAAAGACGACCAAGCGACCTCAGGCAGTTTCGTCGTCGACCAAACCAGATCACCAACATTAGAACTATACACCAAAATCTGTTAATCAGTGCGCCGTTCATATTCACACTGCGAGAATGAGTACCTTGGGCGCAGAATCCAACAGCGCTTCACCCGGCCCATCTCACCATGAGGAGAATCTCTGTCGTATCTGTGGCGGTGAAGCAACGCCTGAGGAACCACTATTTTATCCTTGCTTATGTCGTGGATCCATAAAGTATGTCCACCAGAGCTGCTTAGAGGAGTGGATCAAGAGATCAGGGAAGGACCATTGCTCCATCTGTCACGCAAAGTACAAATTCACAACCGTCTACGCTGACGACACGCCCGCTAGAGCACCCGTCATACTCATTATCAAAAGGCTAGCTTACTACGCATTCCACTTTGTAAGGTACTCAGTCACTGTGTTTGGACTTGCGTTTGGAATTGGAATCCAAGTACCGCTATTCTTTGAGTTTGCTAGGCGCTTCATGAACCTCTTTGTTGATTCAAAGACATTTCACGATGATTTCTTCTTGGATTTACTTTATGGTCCCCATACGTTTGAGGGAGATCCATATGATTGGAAGACTTTGTTGCCTGCATTCTTCGAGACCTACACCAAGGCTCTTGTATTCCTCACAATTTTCATACTGGTTCATCTTATTCTGTTCTTGGAGCATGACTGGGTTTCAAGAGATCCAGGGTTCAAGAAGATGATCGACAGGAATATTGGTCGTAATATTGCGGGTAGGGACTTGTTCCAACAGTGGAGAAATGCTGGAAATGCCGACCACTTGCCTATTGGTGACGCTGAACGTCAGCGGGAGATGGAACATGTTATGGACCTGGTATTCGATGAAATCGGCCGCAGAGATGCTCAAGGAGAGAACGGAGGGGCCCAAGAAGCGCTTCTGAATGTTGCAAATCTGAGAAGAGCACAAGACAGGTTACGAGATGCATTTATTGAAGACGAACAGCCATTAGACAATGTGGATGATGACACTGACGAGGACCCTGATTTCGTTCCTGGTGAGGACGAGAATTCATCGGATGAGGGTCTTGATGATGAATTGGATAGATCTGACGGAGAAGATGAAGATCAGGCTCTGCCACCACATATAATAGCACCGATGGCCAGGGACAATCCAGCGCCAGTAAACAATGTTCCTGATATTCAGAACATCCGGAGAGAAAGACCAGAGGCCTTCCCCCCATTCCCATTTCCCATCAGACAGGAGCCGGTGCGACTGCAGAGAGCCCAAGCACAATTGCAAGCCGTTCCTGGACCGGATCGTCCTGCTAGACAAGGAAATAACGCACCAGCACCAGCTCCAGCAGTCCAAGTAGCGGATGATGGTCTATTGGGTCTACCAGTGTACATGATAATCGTGGCAGCTGACATTCTTTTGGCTATATATTTGACATTTGCATACCTGGGCCCATATCTGCTTGGTAATCTGATGTTTCACTTGGCCGCACTAGGTTTGGAGTTCTCCGTTTCCCTGATACCTGCAGTCCTTGAGAGACTCAAAATCTACTGTTTTGTTGTTCAGCTGATTAATGGACTCACATACTTGAGGGCACTCGCTCCAGGTGCGGATGAGTTCTTGCGCTTGCATTTGATTCAACCATTTACTGAAAGCTTAT
This sequence comes from Komagataea wickerhamii, assembly GCA_030574915.1. NCBI lineage: Eukaryota > Fungi > Ascomycota > Saccharomycetes > Phaffomycetales > Wickerhamomycetaceae > Komagataea > Komagataea wickerhamii. The sequence goes on from JAJMFU010000019.1 coordinate 142,870, forward strand.
CAAGAGTTTACCAGCAGGATGAACCTCTTACTACAACTGATAGACTGATTCCTTTGGGACTTTTCTATGGAACAGTGTTCCTAGGAGTTCTAAAATACATGTCTGTCAAGAAACGAAAGCACAGTGACAGAAACCCACTCAGAGGAATACAGAGAAAGATTTATGTCCTGTTGTTCGATTTTGTCTGTACGTTGAAAGTGTTCTTGATCTTTGCAATTGAACTGGTTGTGTTCCCAGTCTTTTGCGGGTTTCTGATTGAGTTTGTTCTTGCACCTTTCTTCTTACCAGAGGGAAAACTACTTGTTGGAAATCTCCCTGTTATCAGAAACCATTTCTTACTGAGAATTGGAGCAGATTGGGGTATTGGGACCCTGTATATGTGTCTGTTTGCATTGTTCGTTGGTATGACTCGTCGATACATATTGAGGCCTGGTGTCTTGTTTTTTATCAGATCCCCAGAAGATCCAAACGCACGTTTCATTCATGACGCATTGGTCCGTCCATTGTCACTGCAAATCTCCAGAATTGGATTATCAGGATTTGTCTACACATTGTTCATATTGATCGGTTTCGGTGTTATCAGTTATGGATTACGACTGATCAAATCTCCATTGATTCCCGTCAAGTTGAATTTCGTCTCCCCGGGCCTCTATGTGAACTACATTTACTATCAGATTTATGAAAACCAGGATCTTTTGAAGAAGTACATCAGACAGTTCTGGTCAAGAGCATTTAAAAGCGCATGCACACAGACAAGACTTTCCAGCTTCATCCTTGGAAATCATAACCCAAAGGAGCGTGGCTACGTTGTTTACAAGTCCCTTCTCTCACGATTCAAGAAGTCGGTAAAGGCTGATTACACGCAACCGAAACTGTATTCCGAGGCAATTCAATTGTTCAAGGATCCGGAGAACCACCAGGAGGCATTTTTCATTCCTGATGGAAACTTGATAAGAGCACCGAAGAGTGATATCGTTTCGAAGAAGTTCACTAGACAGTTATTCATCTCAGTGACCAAAGATGACATTCCGTTGAAGTCAAAGAAGGAATTGGATGAGTTGTCATCCAAGTACGACACTGACGGGTCTACAGATAGTGAAGATGAACTGACCACAATCAACCAGTACGAAATTGTCTACAGACCTCCATACTTTGGTTTCAGAGTGATCCTGCTAATTCTAATGTTATGGGTCTTTTCTGTCATTTTGATTGGAGGCGTCGGTTTAGCTGCAAATTTTATTGGAAGACCTTTCATATTGTTGCACTATCTTCCATGGAAATTTGTTAGTCGTGATCTGCAGAATGATAGACATGGATTGGAGTACATCCTAGTGGGTATGTTGTATCAATTCGAAGATGGCAACCATGATTACTGGTCATTGACTCCAGACTTTGGCTCAATTTCCATAGGGCTCTTCTTTATCTTGAAGGGATTGAAGTGGTATGACAAGAAGCTGATCAGAAAACATATGAATGAAGAAACTGGAGATGATGAAGTTATAGTCGATGAAGATGTGGGCTTTGCTGCTAGAGTGATCAACGACTTAAAAGCAATCATCCCTATTGCTGGAGCATTGGCATTGAGGGTATTTACATTCTCATACTTGATCATCTGGAACTATCTCGTTCATAGTTTTGCCGTCAACAGACCTTACAATTTCTTCAAGGGAATCGACAGACGGGCCTATGGCATGCAGATGTTTTACGATGATGAACCTATACTATTCACGGTGAATAAGCTCACCATCTTTGTGCATGTTGTTGTGTTTCTTCAGAACAACTATCAGATCCTTAAGCAGCGGATGATCACTGATGATTTGGGTGTTTTCGTTGTTGGTCGCCGTGATATTTTACGTTCTTCTCTGGTATTCTTTAAGAATGTGTTGCTGAAGTTCTTAACTACTCATTTTGTTGTGATTGTGTTCAAGCTTGTGCTTTCAGGATATGAGTACTACACCCAGGGTGATACAGTTCCTTACCTTGCTGCTTTGAGTAACGTTGTGAACGAGAGAGTGTTCTTGAGAGAGCAGGTTTACGTCTGGCCTACTGTGATTTTTGCTTCATTGGCAACCACAAACTTCATCTCTGTTTTCAGATTCTTGAAGAATGTTAACAATGAGGTGAAAGAGCAGCACTATTCGAAGGGAAAGACACTTGAGAATACAGTCGTTGTTGGGGAGGAAGTGATGCATGATCACGGTGAACTGTTTGGATGACTTAACGATGGTATATAAATATATATTGCATGAATCAACTACATGATTCGAATTGTGAGTCGTAGGTACTTGTAGAGAGAGTACTTATAGCCTATAGTGTGAGTGTCCGTACCGATTTTACCCGAGCGCTATTTCGGAAATATTCGTGGAGTCCGCCCCAAAAGAAATGAAAAAGTTCGACAAAGAGGTCCAAGTCATCTCTCGGAAGACACATTAGCTGGTCGGTAGGGCTCACTTGTTACTCCGCTGATACGCTTAATACCATGTACAATAAGAGGGTGATAACTAGCACAACGAGAGTGCTAAGCAGATCGCTTCACTCTTCGAGACCAGTGTTCAACGCCCCACAGAAATCACCTTTCCAAATCTTCACTGAGACGTTTAGACAGGAATGGAAGAAGTCCAAGGAACTCCAGGATGAGATCAAGGCCCTTCAGGATGAGACTGGAAAGATAGGAGAGTCCGAGGCATACAAGAAGGCACGTGAGGCATACCAAAAGGCCCAGAAGTCCTCGACAGTTGTGGGCAGAACGATTAAAGAAACAGGTGAAGTCATCGAAAAAGTGGCTGTTACAGCATGGGATTCTAAGGCTGGTAAATACACCAGACAGACTATCGAGAGAACTGTGGATTCTGTTGACAAAGTTATTGACCCAGTGAGACAGACGAAGATTTACAAGGATGTCTCTGAAACTTTCGATGACGGGACATCAAGTGCATATGGTGGGTTCCACTCCAAGGAGGAGAGAAGACTGAAAAGAGAGAAGGATCTTGCATCTGGAAAGAGACCTAAGGCCGTGAAGTCTAATGATGAGGCGGGTACATCCCTGGTTGCCACCGATCTCAAGCCAACCGGTGAGGGTTTGGGAAAGAAGATTGAGAAGCTGCAGACGGAGACCGCCATTGGTAGAACATTCGCTGATTTCAAACTGAAGTATTGGGATGAGTCCGAGAATCCATTGATTTCCACCATTAGAACTATCTTTGAGAAGGTTGGTGGTATTTTCGCTGAGACTGAGACTGCACAGGTTTACAGGCTGTTCAAACAGATCGACCCAAGTTTCTCAGCAGAGAGTTTCACGAAGCAGTTAAGGGAGTACATTGTTCCAGAGGTTCTTGATGCTTATGTCAAGGGTGAAGAGGAAGTTTTGAAGGTGTGGTTTTCTGAAGCACCATTTAATGTCTATGCTGCCCAACAAAAGGCCTTCAGAGAGAAGGAATTGTTTGCCGATGGTAGAATTCTGGACATTAGAGGTGTTGAGATTCTAAGTGCGAAGCTTCTTCCTTCTAACATCCCAGTGTTGGTTGTTGGATGCAGAGCACAGGAGATCCAATTGTACAGAAGTCACAAGACTGGTGAGATTGATGCTGGTTCGGAGGACAACATCCTGATGACTTCATACGCATTGGTTCTAACTAGAATCTCTGAGGAAGTTGACAACAAGGAGACAGAAGGATGGAAGATTCTAGAGTTCGCTAAGTCTGGATCTAGACAGTTCACATGAATTAGAGGTGATGGGAGAGGCATAAGTGATTCGCTGTATTCAGGCCATGTGTGTATTATTTTTTGTAAATAGGATCAAACGAAGGCATGCACTGCGTTTATGGCGACTCCCACGATGTATGTATTGTTAGATACGCCCAACAGTATATCGTAATGGTGATTTGATTGGTGCTCTCGCATCGCCTGTTTTCCAGTGAGATTGTTTAGGCGATGAAAATTATACTCGAAAAATCCGTGTGGACATGATAGATAGAATTTTAATGGCATCACACACATTGTCGCATTTACGCTAACAAGAAGGCTAATCGAATGGCTAATAAGAAGACGTCGGTGAATCCATTACAGCAGAGACTTGGACTGCTTCCGAAGAAACCCTTCCCAAAGGGCCCAAAGGGTCCAAAGGCGACCACGAAGTTCAAGGTAGATAAGACACCGATGAAGAGACCATCAACACCAACGAATCCACTCCTACTTAGAATAGGCCAGACGGGAAATGGCAAACAGAAGAAGACTATCAATCCACTACTAGCAGCATTAGGTGGGGCGGCACCCGTGGTGAAAACGCCCAAAGCAAAGCCACTAATTCCTGCTACAAAGCCTACTGCTGCACATAACATAAACAAGAACCAAAAGGTTAACGTCCCACCACCAAAGACCAAACCAACCAACAAGAACAGTAATAATAACACCAATGGGAAGAAATCGGCCAGTGTGGCGATTTCCATCAAGAACACATCGCAGAAACAGTTTCTGGAGATCTCAAACCTCGAGAATGGCACATCCACATCGGATCTCAGGGCCGTTCTGAAGGACATTGGCGTGCTCGAGACAGTATCAGTACGGGACCTGCCCTCCGGATCAACGACGGGACATGTCGTGTTTGCAAACCCTGCGCACTTACAGGTGGCACATAAGAGACTCAACGGCGTCGTGGCAGATGGGCGTGTTATCCAGGCCACGATACGTCATGCGGAGCCTTCTTTCTAAATCTGGCAGCTTTTCAAATATAGCAATGTCAGCCATAATAGCAACCATTAAACACATAAATAGAAACGCACGCCCTGATCTGAAAATAACACTTCTTTATAACGCCTCTGTAGATTACTAGCAGAGATCATCAATGTCCGACTCAGTTGCCTACAAAATTGCCACCACGGCCTCACTGGCCCTCGCCGTCTACGGGAACCTCAGATACGCTGTTGGAAGGGCCCCACATGTCCCAGACGACGTTGTTCCCCCAGGGAAGGGCACACACCCGGATGATCCATTCTTCCGTGTAGGATTCACTCCCTTCACTGCCAATGTCCTCGTGTTGCTGATATACTGGGGACTTCTACACCTTCTACAGGTTGTGTATGTGGCACAGTTCTACTATGCTGGCAGAAGCATCGGTGGCAGCAGTCTCACTGGGGCCCTCACCGGCTCAGCAAAGAATGCCCTGTCGCTAGCAAGACTCGGCCAGCACTTCACCATCTTCAACTTGCTGCAATTCTTCTGGAGTCTGTTGTTTGCGCATGGCCATTACATCTGGGCTGAGGTGTTTGTCATCCTCAACTTCTTCAACATCCTGGCTCTGTACTTTTCGCAACAGACCTACAAGATCAAGGACCTCGCTGACTACATTCTCGTTCACTTTTCTGTGACTGCATTGCCTTTCAGTTGGTTGCTATACGTTCTCTTCTGGAACGGTGCTGTGGTTGTGGGCTCAAATAGTCTTGCCGCAAGAATCGTGGCCAACGTCTTCATCTGGGACTTCCTGATTGTTCCTGGTGCGCTTTTGGTGCTCTTCAGGGACTGGGCATCTGGACTATCTGCCTCTTTCATCACCTTGGGATTGGCTCTTGGCCAGCTCTTCACCAAGTTCTTTGCCTTGCAGTGGATCTTTGCCTTCGTCATTGCTGGTGTATTGTTCCTCAGCTCCATTGCGGTCTGGTCTGCCAACCTCAAGAATGCATCACAGGAGTCCCGTACCGACTCTGAGAATGCTCCTTTGATCAACAACTGAGCACATAACCTTCCTATAAACCTTTTTATCTAGTATTTATGGCCTGGTAATATGAAAACAAATGTCTCTTCTTCTTCAACATACATGTACTAGTCAGAGCGCGCTCCGTTAGCTTTCGCAGAAGGATCTGGACCACATGGCCTCACCATTTGCTCAATCAGCTGCTGTTTGAGAAGTTGCTTTGGCACATCTCGAGCGAGTGATGTGTATTCGAGCAGGGCAGAGTGGCCCAGTACGGAGCTGTATGAGTCCCTGAAGACGTTAGTCATGAACTCGTGCTTGCTGGTATCGGCGTCTCCGAGTCCAATATGACGCGCTCTTAGCTGTTCGTGAAGCTGTTGTTCTCTTTGTTTGTCTGCCATGGTGACTTCTTCTTCTTCTTCTTCTTCTTACTTAGTACTGCTTCCTGCTTCTTCGTAGTAATTTAATCTTTGTTTCGTTTCCATTTTGTGTTGGTCAAACCGGAAATTTTCACCATAATAACCAAAACAGACTTTACTACTACTCGAAACACCAAAACAACAGCCCAAATCCACACCAGCACAAGGAACTACAGCCCCCATGGAGAGTCTGCCCGAGTCACGCAGCAATTCCCTAAACACTGCCGTGAATGATACACCGCCTGCTGAACCAGCTCCGGAAGGGAGCGCTGACGATATTGAAATGGAACCAGAAGAGCGCGTGAGGGAGAAAACACAGGAAGAGCTGCTCAGAGAGAAGAGACTGCTGTTGCTCAAGTCGATCAGGGACAAGCAGGGATTCAGTTGGAATCAGCTGACAGAGGAGTTTGTCGAGAAAGCAGACCAACCGCTGGACAACATCGCAAGCCTGGACAACATCTTTCTGAGAGTCGCCAACGATACCGATGCTGCTGACGCGGTTTTCTATGAGATCATCTACAGTGCAAAGTATCATCCATCACGAGTACCAATACAGCGACTTGGTGACATTCTTGACAAGCTCGTGGAACAGCAACAGGATCCACAAGTTCTATTCTTCAAATTCATGCATATCTTCAACACTTTTGAAATAGACGATAACTTGAAGTCTTTGATTGGAAGCTTCAAGAAACTTCCAAGTTTTGAGATCGCCAGACATTCCAACAATTCTGACTTTGTTCAAGAAAGTAAGATTATTGTGGACTTCAAAAGAGTGAATAACAATCAGTTGTTGAAGTTGGTGACGGTCAAGAAGTTCAATCTATTCAGTGAGTCCAACGAGGGATACGCTAAAGTATTAGCCGTTTTGAACAATGCGTTCCTTGCGGATGATTCTTATTTTCAAGTGAATTACACTATAAAGGCCATTGACAGGCTCACTGGACACTTTCATCTAGACCCAACCAGAGTCCTTGACATTCTTTTAGACACTTGTATGTTTTCCCTGGTGTCCAATTATAGATTTGCATTGGATCTCTTGAAGAGATCTTCTTTTTGGCCAACTGAAGAGGCTGACTGCTCCTCATTGAAGACACTAAAAAAAGGTGGAAGTGAACTAGGGGCGGTACTGATCGCTGCCAGAATCAAGGGATTCGTCGAATCAAACAAGGAAATGAGCGACAGTTTCAAGATCTTTATTACAATATTGATAAAACATGGTTTCATTTCATTCGGGTCACTCTTTGAGCATCTCGGTCCTGATGATGCTACAATGACAGAATTGAATGATTACATTGACAAGAAGGTTGACGATGAAATTTTCAAGTCCAGTGCCAATGCTCTAGCACTTAGTGGACCATTGGCAGATGACGAGGAGGAAGATAATAGCCGGAAATCGACAAAAGGTTCATCGAAGCCTAAGGCGGAATCAGAAGCTGACAAAGAGAACCGACTAGTCACCATGAATCCGATTGTCCAAGTCACGAAGTACTTGTTGGTCAACGGTGTGTACTGGCCAGGAATCTTCTTGTTGAATAAGTATACATTTCTTGTGGATGCGGACCCTGAGATCCCTACGTTGATCCTAAGACTGTTCAATGTTATGGTATCTCCATTGAAAGGGAACGTCAAGGTTTTGGCTGGAGATGATGTGGAAGAATTGACAAAGCCTCTCAGATCTGCATTTGTCAGTAAGGGATCCGCTTCTGACTATTTACAGTTTGATGATTACTATCTACCCACGACTGAGATTTTGAAGCCTCTGCCAAAGACTCATTCGTCCAAGGAGCTGGTATACTTCTACGCTGAATGGACAGAGGGTCTCCCGAAAATCAGTACATATGATGAACTCTTCACATACTCCCAGCAGCTTCTTTCATTTCTTGGTGCTAAACTTGGGGAAGATATTGCATTGGTGTCATATTTGTGTCAATTGGGCTGCGCTGACTTGAAGAACTCGGAGGGAGACGATGAAGATAATAAATCGAAGCTCGAGAAATGGTTTAACTACTTCAAGAAGTTCATCTTACCAGCTTCTACGTCCATGGTTGACAATCCGATCACGAGTCACGATATCTATGATTTGCTTTCAATGTTTCCCCAAGATTGGAGGTACAATCTCTACGGAGACTTGTTTCAAAATATCTCAAAGTCAGATCTGACGGTGAAGCTGAACTACCTCAGAGCTGAAAAGCAAACGAAAGATGTATTGAAGAGAATCACGAAAGACAATGTCAAGCCGATGATGAGACGACTAGCAAAAATTACCTTTTCCAACCCATTACCTGCCTTCTTGATTATACTTCAACAGATTGAGAACTACGATAACTTGACAAACTTGATTATAGAAGCAGCAAGATATTTCACAGATTATGCCTGGGATGTTCTTCCATTTGCATTGTTGATACGGTTAACGTCAACCAAGAGAGTCCATGTTCAATCGGATGGTTTAAACGACGCTCCTTGGTTACAGTCCTTGTCCAGTTTCACAGCTAAAGTGGCGAAGAGCTACTCATCATTCAAGTTGGAGCCAATCCTAACCTTCATTTTGAAAGATCTACACAAGAAGAATACGGTTGGTTTAACCATTCTCAAACAGTTAATCTCTGAGATGGGAGGTATCCAGCCATTATCGAATCTCTCTTTGACGCAGGTGAAGCTCTTAAACTCTTCTGACGTGTTCCAGAAAATGGTGAGAAATGTGATTTTTGATACCAGAGATGAATCAAAGTCCTCTGCTAAAAGATTGATTCACTCACTGGTGAATTCCAATCAACTTTCTGAGTTGTTTATTCTTTTGGTGGACTTCAGCAGACGGTTGGTATTTGATGAACCTCCTGAAGGAGAAAAGGATGGGTCATACCTCAAAGTCTTATCTCAAAGAATTGATGAAATCTCAGCTGTTTTGCATTCTTTTGCTGATTTGGTCAATTTCTTCCTGAAAGATGAAAAAGACCTGTTTTTGAATCATGTTATTGGAATCAAGGAGCTCATATCAGAGTATGGTATCGATTCAAATTGGGCATTTGAGCTTTGGAGAAAGTACCTAGACAAGCAGTTTGAAGGGTCTAGTATTGACTATTCTGAGGTCTCTTCAAAGGCTATTTCTCACACTCTTTACACAGACTTCTGGAGATTGACTCCTTATGACATCGAGTATGATTACGAGTTGTATGAAGCCGAGAAGAAAAGAGTTGAGGCTGCCAATGAGTCACTTGAAGAGAGGTTAAAGAGACTTCGTGGCTCTAGGCACCCTAAGGAAGTTCAAGATGAAAAGAGAGAATTGGAAGCTTTGAAAGACGCTAATGAGATCCTTGCTGGTGACATCAGAAGAGACACCGAAACTCACAAGACACACAAGGAGTCAATGATTTCCAATCTTAACGAATTGTCTGTGCCAAAGTGGTTCAAGAATCCCGAGCTTCCTGACGAAGAGGAAATCCAGGCTTTCATCCAGTACTGTCTCCTCCCCAGATGTCTTCAGTCATCATCAGATGCTATTTTTGCCCACAGATTCGTCATCAACTTATTCCAACCGCAAACTGTCCCTACAGTCATGAATGCAATCTTCAGTCAAAATATTCTAAATGCTCTGATATTCACGATGACTCCTTTGGAAGCAGAGTGTTTTGGAACATTTGTTGCAGATATTTTCAACCATTATGAAAGGGTTAGAACTGAGGAATCGACATCGAATGATGAAAAGAAGCAGATTTTCCAATGGCACATTTCTTTCCTGGAGAGCATGAAGGAGTCCATCCAGAGTGAAAACTACATGACTAGAAGAAATGCCATCACGCTATTGAAGAACTTGATTGGAATCTATCCAATTGTTGAGGATCATTGTGAAGAGTTAATCTCAGTTGTGAAAAATATCTCCGCGTCTGAGCAGAGAAAGGATCTAAAACTTGCGTCAGATGCTATATTAGCTTTGATCAAATCGAAGTCAAAGCAGTGGATTCACTTGTGGGATTTCTATGATTTTGGTGAAGAGGAAAGAACTAGATTGGAGAGTGAACGCTTTGAGGTCGTACAGGAGAGAAAGGAGGAAGCTCTGAGACTGAAGAGAGAGGCTGAGCAGAGGGAGCAGGAGGAAAGACGGAAACAGTATCATGACAGAGTGTCTGCAAGTTCTAGAGCTAGGGAGGCAGAGCGTGTTTCGAGATCATCATCAGGAACCGATGCGACAACTACTAAAGGCGATTCTTCTATTGTCGATGAGATCAGAACGGATAAGACTGAGTCCACTGCTGATGAGACTGTTGACCAGATTATCGAAGATGCTGTTGATGAATTGCCTACGAAGGTTTCTGGAAATGACGAGCCACAAGCAAAGTCTACGAAAGAGAGTACCACCGAAACAGCATCAGCTGTGCCAACCACCTCATCAGTGGAGACTTCTGAAGCTCGAGAGAAAGTACAGTCCCCAGAGTCTCCTGCAACGACTGCTGAATTGTCAGTGTCGACGAATGAAATACTGAACGAAGAGAAACTGACTAAAGACTCGTCATCGAAAGAGGGTGCTGAATCAGGAGTGAAAACGAAGGAAGAGATCAGAAGAGTTGAAACATTGGCGAAATTGCCAACAGGTCCCGGATCTCAGTCAAGAGGTCGATTCAAAGATGTCACTGCCAATATCGCGTCTGACTCTAAGTCTTCTGGTCCAAGAATCAATCATTATGATCACCTGAGATCTTTGGCAGATGCTGTCAAGGCCAATAACTATCGGAGTATGTATGACATTCTTGATGATCAGGTGCCTATTGTGAAACTGAAATCTGTCAGACATGATCCGGTCAAGTCTCAGGAGTTCTTCCTGGACTATGCCAGAAATCTGACAAAAGGAAAGAGTGAACAAGCCTTCAGAACATTCAGTGATAACATCAAGAAGCACTACCACGCTATGGCGGCTTCAAAGCAGAAAACCGAAGACTCAGGGACCCAGGTGAGGGTCAGAAAGCCATTGGAACCTCAGGAGTCGCTCAGCAAGTTTGGAAGACAGCCGGCTTCTCAAGGTCGATCATTTGGGTCAAGACGCAGTGGCTCCTCACATAGCCAGTACAGTTCCGGCTTCAAATCCGGGCAGTACAATCAAGGATACAGACAACCTAGAGGTCAAGAGTCGAGTTCTGGTTCAGTTCCTCCCCCACCACCGCCTCCGCCGCCTCCGGCCCAGGGACGCTCATCGGGGGGAGTGAAGAGACCTTCTGACCGTCAAAGATTCGATTCTGACAAGAAACCAAGAAGACACTGAGTTCTGCCGGTATTCATGGTGTTTCGTGGTATAATGGTATAATACAGGATCTTGAGATATTAATATAGATAGAGTGTGGAGTACTGTAGAGACTTGCTGCTGATTGACAGTTGTATTGTGCACCATGAAGGTAAAGCAGCTGTAAACGTTCATTCGGGAGGATCGTAAAAATAGATTGTGGGAAAAATACTGAGGCACAGCCATCACAATTCGCATGATCATCATTCCTGGGCTACAGCACGAGGATATAATAAGTCCACATTGTTCCCACCCAGCAGCCACTAGTCTCACATGATTCAGTAAACAGAACTCACCGTGAATGTTCAATTTAGCGAAAGGAGTTTTAGTTGTTGATCCAATTGAAGTGCGAGGTGTTTCAACAAAATACAGACCATCGAACATCTACATCCTGTTCCAAATTGGAACAATAGTTTACCGAACAAAGACAATTCCTACCAATAAAGCGTCGTACAAATGGGCTGAAGATTCTCAATGTCGGTTCGATATTGGCCCCAATGAGGAAGAACCAATTCTGAAAGCGTTTCTTATGGAGGACGTCAAGCCAGTGCCTCTGGTGATTGACCACCTTGAGGTCGATCTGATATCTGTATTCCACCAGAAGAATTTGGACAAGTGGGTAAAGTTCGGACGTTTGGGTCAACTAAACCTGGAGCTCACTTTCTATGAAATGTCGCCTCTCATACCCAGAAAGGGCCCACACCGAAACGAGCCCATGCTAATAGACCATGGGGTAGAAGATCATCCACCACCACCAGTACCAAAAGCCCCAGAACACAAAAAGATTTCTGCTGTTGAGCAGGTGTTTGATGAGGGAAAGGAAGAGAGACATCGATTCAAGTCCCTACTGAAACATGTTAAGAGAAGATGTAAACAGAAGGACTACGAGCAAGTCACGCAATCCCGAAGCCCATCTGTCGTCTCTAGAAAGTCGTTCCGCAGGAAGTCTCATGAGAAATCAGAAAGTGGTAATAATCTTCTAGCCACTGAGGTCGACATGACGTTGAAGCAGCAAAGATCAGATTCGGCTGTTTCCGATAGCTCTGTTGACTTCTCCGTAACAGGAGCCCAGTCATTCAGTTTAACCATGACTGCTTGCGAGACTGCTGTAACAGGATTCCCTGATTCTGCACCGGTTTTGGATGCATTACCGTTTTCTGCTGATGATATTGGACTAGGTGGCAGCTTTGAGACTAGGCTTCGTGAAGAGAGAGCTCAACACCAGAAGCAAAGAGCGGACTCCGTAAGGATGAACTATCGCCGCCTATCTACAGAGGAATACGCCCTAGCAATGCGACTGGAGCGAGGGCAAATCAGGGACGATGATTTTAGGGTTGAGCCAGGACCTTCCGCCTATAATGGTGATGGGACATGGGGCAGAGGATGCCTCAGGGACTCATACCGGGTGGTTGAAGGACCACCAAAACTCCCTCCAAGAATACCCATTGGGATGCGAGATGCAGAATACTACATCATTAATAAAGACCGTCTTCAAACCCTCTGAGAGGGCGGAGGCGACGTAATGGCGATAATTACTCACTGAAGATTAATCATGTAGTTTATTTACCCGGTCTCGACTTCATTTATCCTGTTCCTGAAAACTACGCGAAATTTTCCTTTTTGGGCCGTTTGGTGATGCACAAAAAGTAAACAAACGAATTTTAGTCATCAACAACTTCTTTACAAGAGGTCGACATCAAGCGAACTACCGATTGAAGAGGCCTGGAAGTGACAGATTAGTGCAGATATAGAGGATTTATCATCATGTCACAGTTTAGAGGAAACTCAGGGACTCTCATTATAGTCGTCAGTCGGGCAAAGGATCTCCCGAACAAGCGTAAGATGGAGAAACAGAGCCCTTATTGTCTACTCAGAATCTCCAATTTGACCGACAAGACAAAGGCCTGTGTTAGAGGAGGGCAGAACCCACGATGGGATGAAGAATTCAGATTCAATATGACACCAGACATTCAACCGATTTTGAAACTGTCCGTTTTGGATGAGACGAAGAAGGCGCCTGTCTTTATAAGTGAAGTTGAGATTGACTTCACCCCCGTCTTTTATTCAAGTGTTAAAGAAGGCTATGATAACTGGTATACGCTACTGGCCAATAACCGAGAATCTGGTGAAGTTTACCTGGAGATGACCTTCTATCCAACTGTCGCCAACGCGTTTTCTTCATCAACAGGTAGCGCTACAAGCGTTGTGTCAAAGAAGAGCCTAAAGCAATCACAATCACCCACGAAGACAAGAACCCTTCCGCCTTTGCCAGGTCATGAAGCCGCGAATTCGAACCTGGAGGCAGATCCTTCTGCGATTCCACCACCAATAGCGAGAAACACAGGAGCTGACCTCAATGAACCGTTTGCGCGGTCAACCAACTTTGCGCAGTCCACAAGAAATGATCCATTTTCCCGCTCAACCATGTCGATAAATACATTACCAGACTTCCCCATGTCACACAGTGTTCTTTCTGGTGTCCCAAAACGTGAGTTAGAAACACGCTCTGAGGCAGCACCATACCAACTTCCTCCACCAAAACCAAAGTCCCACCAGAACCAGCCTCAATACCATACTGTTACAAACGAGAGAGATGATAACTTCTACAGGAACTCTTTACCTCCACCATCGTCAAACAAACCTGCATCCTTGCCCAGTGGAACAGATTTTGTCTCCAAGACAAAGAAATTTGCCTCTAGTATATCCATCTTTGGAAATAAAGAGGCTTATTCACCACCTAAGTCACAAGCTAATCCTTTTGATGAGCTGGAACGAGAAGTCCAGTCAGATTGGGCAAAGAACAATCCAAATAGACCAATTCAGTCACCTTCACCGTCAAAAAAGCAGCCACCGCCAGTCCCCTCCCATGGCTCGTTCTCCGCTTCCAATGGGTCCTCGACTTCTCTGCCACCACTACCACAACATAGCGTTGCCAGCAATTCATCACTATCCAACTACGATATCATAGAACCCAATCAGCTCTCGTCTCATGATGTACCAAGAAAATCACCCTCCCCAACGAGGAAGAAGCCAGTAGAGCTTCCGCCGACGACAGCGAGAATAACAAATCTTGACGATATCCCATTTGACGCTCTAGCTATTGGTGACAATGGGCCTAAATTAAGACATGATATGTCGACAAATGAGTTTGCACAGAGTATCAACATCCACGATTCAAGAAGAAGACACCTCACACAACCAGACAATGGAGACGATGATGTTCTTCTTGCCCAGCACAATGCACCTACGCCATACGACATGTTTGTGACAAATCCCAATTTCAACTCATCTTCGGGATCTAGATCATCGCCTACTCGGTTCAAGAGCTCACTTCCACCTCCACCTCCCCCACATTAACGCAAAAGACAATACTACCGGGGATTCTTACAAATAACGGACCGTAATAAATTTAACAGGAACCTCTATTAGCATCAGTAATATTGTACATTTTTTGTTTTGGGGTAACTCTTAAAATGCAGCCTCGTCGTCATAATCATCGGCATCTCCGAAATCTTCACCATCGTCAAAGTATTTCTCTGCATTGTAGTCGTCGTCATCATCTTCGTCGTCGAACTCGTCGTCGTTTTCTTCGAATTCGGGTACGTCTTCTTTGGCATTGGTGTCTTCATTCTCATCTTCGGCAATGTTCTTCAGCCTTTCCAGCATGGATTTGGCAATGTCGTCATTCTCCAGACTTTCGAGGACCTCCTTAGAGTTTCGCAGCTTAGATAACGTGAGAAGCTTCTTCTTTTTGCCCTCATCAACCCCCATCACTTTGTACAGTTCCGGAGGAAAGAACTCTATGGCGTATGGGTGGTCATCAATAGATGGACCAATCTTTCTCTTCTTAACGTATTTATCAGAGTAACGCTTCAGACCGTCATTTATACCCTCCGCGTCTTCTATCTCGACTTTCTTCTTCGAAGACTCATCTAAGTCGAGATTAGACCCTGTGTAGAAAGGGCCATCTTTGATGACAGACTGAAAATTGATGAAATGAGAAGCAATAACCTTCTCTATCTTTGTAGCTGTACCGTTCACTGGAAGCAAAATTTGCTGGAATATTGTTAGTATTCTGGATAATATTATGATACTCAACAGTGCCCTGGTTCATATTTATTGTTGATTCAGCTCATCTCCATGGAATATACCTACTGGTTTTAATGAGTGCTGTTGTTGGATATCCTGGTAGTCCAGTCCAAAGGGCAAATTCCTCTGGAACCCACCACCACTATTTCCCCCGCCACGGTTACTCATACTAGTCTTAAAGGGTGCTGTACGACAAACCAAAGCCGCTTCGAGCGCTCTTTCCTATAGTTAAGGCAAGCGCATAATGAAAAATCTGTTTACTAACAAATCCCAAAGCGGAAATATTCCTAATAATTACGTAATGTATGAAAATTAGTCAGCTGCTGAGTCGCCTTCGGTGTTTGAAATTACAAATCGAAATTTCTGCCAAAGATGACGGCAGAAGGTTGTTGAATTAGGACAGTGTATGGAGAGTCGGATGGTATATAAGCAGGTGTGGAACCGCAATTGAAGGCTGTTGCTTTCAACAGTTTCCCCAGTTTCTCAATTGAACAGGGAATAAGTCATATTTATCATGAGTCAATCGACTAAGCAGCTGAAGAAGGTCGCCATTGTGGGTGTCAACGGATTCCTCGGAAAGCCAATCATTCAAGGTCTACTCTCTGAGCCATTTGTTTCCAAATTGAACACCCCAATCAGACTAGTCACAACTAGTCCAGACAAGAAACCAGTCGAATCCGACTTGCTTGAGTACTTCAACTCCAATGAGCATTCTTACACTGAGGCGTTCAAGGATGTCGATGTTGTCATCAACCTCGGTAACCCATTCAAGGTCCCTCTAGACAAGATTCGTGAAGGTATCATCGCTAACAAGGACACGGTCAAGCTATACATTCCTTCTCAATTTGGTGTTGATATTGAAGCTGTGAATGTCGACTTTCCAGGCTTTTTGGATATCAAGACTCAAGATTCTGAAGCCATCAGAGCCGCAGGTATCAAGACCATTGACATCTCGACCGCTTTCTTCTTTGACGGTGAGAGTTTTATCGGTCTAGACATTCCATTTGCTTCAGTTGACAAGACTTCCAACTCCATTGAGGTCGTTGGTTCTGAGTCTGACCTAGTCAACCCATCTTACTTCGTTGATATTGGTCTTGCTACAGCTGCTATTGCTACTCACGAGGATGCCTCTAGCCTACCAAACAAAGTCAGAATCTTCTCCGACCATGTCACTCTAGGTCAAATTTTGAACAACTACGAGAAGAGAAACAACGTCAAACTTGAAAAGAAGTATGTTGACGGTGCAAAGTTCTACGCCGACTTGAGGGAGAAACACTCCAAGACTGGTCCCGACTACAGCAACTTCCTTGGATACTTGAACGCCATCCGTTTTGCCGGTGAGGGCAAGGGTGCAATCTACGAGAGTACCAATGAGAGAGAGGTGATCAACCCTAATGAATCACTCTTCAAGTGGTCCAAGTTCCAGGACTTGTAAGAGCCTTCCTCTAGTTTCATGGGCTCCTATTTATAGTGTATAGCCGTAAATCAAGAGCAGATTACGATAATTCAACACAAGTAAAAGTGCTATTAGAGATTAATTGTGTACAGCAGCAGCACAACACTGTATGCGCGCCTAATCATCTTGCAAAAGATCCGCGATATCACTATCATCGTCGACTTCTCCACTATGCATGCTTTCAAGCTGTTCCTGGAGGATTCTCTGCTGTCTCTGAACAACCTTTCTTGTTCTCTTACCAAATCCAAATGAGTTGTCATCAACACCCGAGGCAGACTCGGCGGTGTTCGGGTCCTCTATTAGTGACTTGATCTTATTCACATCTCTCTCGGACTCGTCCATGGCGAGCTGCTCTTTCAGCTGCTTGTTGGTCATATATCTGGAAACAGCACTTCTGAGAACAAAATAACCACCAACAGTGATGATCAGTCTAAGTGCATGCTTGGAGTCAATCTCATCAAGGAAAGCTGGGAGGTAAGGTCTCAGGGCGTCTAGAAGTGTGGATGCCATTATTTGATCTGTTCAAGGCAATAATGATTTGTCAACACGGGTATAAAGTGTATATAGGTGGCTTGCAAAAAGGAGTAGCCAGTCGAGTTACCGGAGAAAGTGAGCTGGATGGAACTGATATTTCGAGTATCTGAGAAGCTGGAGAGTCAAATTGCTGTGTAGACCTGGTTCGAAACAAGTGAGAAGTGAGTTTGATTTAATCTTTCTTCCCGAGATGAGCTGTCAGAATCGAGCATTTTTCAGCCGGCACAAGCGCGCCAGTAAAGCCGAACCATCTCCGAACATGATAAATACAGTAATCTGTAACTACGCCAGCAGTGCGACATGAGAGCCTATAGCAGTTCTTCAAGGTACAGCTAGTGTTAGTTTGTATTAATCACACACGAAATCCAGTCACTCGTTTATTCTAACTCTTTCTGTGGATAAACCATGTTTTAGTGGTCAATCATCATTAATACATACTCACAACTCATCATCATCAGAGAACAACTCCTCTGGAGGGAAGTCCCCCTGTTCAACCTGCACGGGTTTCAAGAACCCACCTCTATTCTTTTGGGTCTCAAAAAATCTGGTTCCCTTCAAGGATCCATCATTCTTCCCCACTGGCTCATCGAATATGACACCCACCCATACGTTCTCATTGTCAATCACATGAACCTTCCCAACATATGCAATAATACCCCGTCTCTCACCATTCAGCGCATCAACAGTTCTGAACCTGGACCCAATAGTTAATTCTTTCGACTTTTGTAAGTTGATCTCGAGCTGATCTTGTTTCTTCTGCTCCAGAGTAGGATCAAATCTTCCTAGCTTGTTGTCCTTCTTCCACTGCCTCACGGTTCCCGATCTCTTGTCATATTCTTCTTCATCCAATTCGAAGAACTCGGTATTCGACTCGTCATTTAGATCAGGAATGGCCGACTCTGGTCTAGTATCATTAACATGAAGCCTACACCCCTGTGTGATTCCCAAGGTGCTTAAAATGGTACCTTCATCATTTTGAGATTTTATAGTGATGCTCTGTGTTGAGATATTGGTTGGAAAGAGAAGAAGCTGCTGGTCTGCTGGAGGAATACCAGTAATAGTTTCCAGTCTGGTCTTCAGGTAGCTGAGATGCCAATTCGGTGAGACCCTTCTCTCAGTGTTAATCAGGGACGAAGTGACATGAACAGTGATGTCGGACATGGTGTGGTCTCCGGCTTGCAGAGAGAACGATTAGGACGCTGGTAAATCGAAAGAAGTGTCAGTTACTTTTAGGCACTATTCGGTTACCCGGTGTTCTCATATAGGGTATTTTGAAAACGCCTCGAAACCGAGAAAGCTCAAGGAAAGACAACTGAAACTGTTCAGAGACAAACTATCAGGAAGAAATGAGTGTGAGTTTGAATTAAGAAGAGCATCGTCAGGCACACGTACTAATTCATCATAAAGGATCAACAGGACAACAGACTCAAGCAGCAAAACAAGAAGAAGAGCAACAACAACAATAGCCAAAAAGACAAAGTTGAGCAGCCGAAGAAGGATGTCCTAGTCGAACTAGCCAAGTTCCAAGACAGAAGCATTCGTATAAAGTTCACCAATGGGAGACAAGGTATGTTCAATTTTCTCTATCCCTCCTCCGAGACATTTCACTAACACATAACCTCCAGTGACTGGTGTTCTTAAAGGCTACGACCAACTGATGAACCTTGTGCTCGACGAAGCCATCGAGACACTCAGAGACCCAGAAGACGAAACTATTCTCACTACGAATACCCGTAACTTGGGTTTAGTCGTTGTCAGAGGTCCATTGCTACTCACCATTGCCCCAGTTGACGGCTCTGAGGAAATCGAGAACCCATTCGTGCCTCAACAGGAGCAGGTACTCGCCTAAGTTCTGTCAATAAGCCCTACTGTATA
This sequence comes from Komagataea wickerhamii, assembly GCA_030574915.1. NCBI lineage: Eukaryota > Fungi > Ascomycota > Saccharomycetes > Phaffomycetales > Wickerhamomycetaceae > Komagataea > Komagataea wickerhamii. The sequence continues at coordinate 162,198 of JAJMFU010000019.1, forward strand.
CTATAAAACACGTCCCTTCACCACCTCATAGCTCACAGCCCCAGTAAGCTGACCAATGGCCCAGCTACATGAGAGACTAGTCCGGATCTTTATACCCTAAGTGCGGAACACCTGGACACCACTGTCCGCCCTACGGAGATAATTTTTTTTCTTCCTATCAGCTGAGCTCATCGCATCGTCTGTATAAAGGGCCTTCAAAAAGAAGCGAGTAAGCCTCCCTCTACCCTTCACTAATACCGCCTACTAGTCGCCATGTCCACTCAAGAAGTCCCTAAGAACGTCTTTCTCCTTCCACAGACCAACCAGCTGCTTGGATTGTACTCCATCATCAGAAACAAGGACACCCACCGTTCAGACTTTGTCTTCTACTCAGACAGAATCATCAGACTACTGGTTGAGAAGGGACTGGACCAACTTCCAGTTGAGCCACTAGCAGTTGAAACCCACACTGATGCCACTTACCAAGGTGTCAAGTTCCTAGGAAAGATCTGTGGTGTCTCGATCGTGAGGGCCGGAGAAAGTATGGAGCAAGGCCTCAGGGACTGTTGCAGATCTGTCAGAATTGGAAAGATCTTGATCCAAAGAGACGAGGAGACTGCCTTGCCAAAGCTCTTTTATGAGAAGCTTCCAGAAGACATCTCCGACCGTTATGTCTTCCTTCTAGACCCAATGCTAGCAACTGGTGGATCAGCCATTTTGGCCACTGAAGTCCTTATCAACAGAGGTGTCAAGCCGGAAAGAATCTTCTTCTTGAACCTCCTGGCTGCTCCAGAGGGTATCGCCAACTATCACGCCAAGTTCCCAGATATCAAGATCATTACTGGTGGAATTGACCCAAAGCTTGACGACAAGAAGAGAATCTACCCAGGTCTAGGTGACTTCGGTGACAGATACTACTGTTTGTAAGGAACAGGGAAATGACTGGTATTACATTGTGGTATAGGTTAGTTTTAATGCATTAATGGTTTTCTTCTCTAGAGACACTTGGTATGTATTATATCTGGGTTCTCCATCCACTCCTTCTTCGACACCCACATCTTCTTGAACGTACTCAGACCGGCGAGCACTGAGCCACCGATCCAGGTGCTGTATTTTCTCTCTGGAGGTGCAAAAATCTTGATCTTGTTTCCCTTTGGAGCAAGGACCTTAAGCTCACTAATCAACCTATCACCAAATCCCTTGAGTAAGGTCGTACCTCCACTCAGCACGATGTTCTGATATAGAGTTCCCCTCAGATCAACATCGATCTTTTGGAGACTGTCATAGATCAGCTCAGGGAGACCCGGGGACTCATCACCAATGATATCAGGTTGGAATAGAATCTCTGTGGCTCTAAATCTCTCAGCTCCTATTTTAATCACCTTCCCATCTGGAAGCTTGTAATAATCAATCGTACTTTCCTTCTCCTGGTTGTCTCTTGAGCTTCTATTATAGGCGAATCCAAAGGAGCTGAAATCATCCTCATCTTTTGAAAGATTCAATGACACATTACAGTATTTCTCCTTAATACTTCTCACAATCTCCTTCTCTGCGCTGCTTTGCAGAATCACTCCATTCTTTCTGAGCAGTAACTGCAGCTGCTCAGTCACGTCCCTTCCAGCGATATCGATCCTTTGAATTGCATTAGGTAAAGAGAACCCTTCATACACTGGAACCACATGGCTCACACCATCGCCGGAATCCATAACAACACCAGTAGTCTTTCCTGACGCGTACAACGCCAAAATAGCCTGTATAGACAGGTATAACGCTGGACAATTAAAGGTCTCAAACATGAGTTGGGCACAACGCTCTCTATGCTTTTTAGGATTCAATGGTGCTTCAGTGAGTAGCACAGGATGGTCCTCGATATTAGTCTTGAGATCATTTTGGAACACAGACCCCCAGATCTTCTCAATGTCGTCCCAGTTGTTGATGATTCCGTGCTCAATTGGGTATCGCAGTGTGAGGAGCCCCCTGTTCTCCTGGGCCTTGTTTCCTATAAATGTATCACCCTCAAGGGCACCTGCCATCACTTTGGAGTACTTAGGCTTCCCTATTCTGCGAATTGATTGGTTAGTAATCCCATTCAGATCAGCATTGTCGATAGTGGACTTACATGGAAGGCGCGAAGCATTTGGGCATTTCTTCACCAGCAAAACCGGCCTTGATAGTTCCAGAGCCGTTATCTAGCACGATCGGCTGATTCAGCAGCACAGGCGTGTTCTCTGCCATGGTTTCCGTGGATTTCTGCGGTGGTTTTGCAGCTTGTGAATTGTCCGTCTTGTTTTGATGATGTTTACGATTTACTTTTTAGAACATCAACAAAAGTGCACTAAATTTCTACAAATTGGGAAAATACACTGGTTGAAATGTCGATTTTATATGTACAAATGAGGTGCAGAGAGGTCAATCGAGACTGGAGATTGGTAACTGTGTTGAATGGGCTGTGTTCATGGCCGTGCCGATCGTGGAAGTGAAGTCGCTGGTCTTCAGTGGTCTCACTTTGATCTCGGACTCATTGTCTAGCTTCTTGCCGTCTTTGAAGTTCTTCCTGATGTATTCCCTCATAGCTCCCATAGCAGCATCTCTGCAGAGTTCCTTGAGGTCGGATCCACTCAGACCAGCTGTTCTCTTCACAAGTTCCTCTAAGCTGAACTCCTTCTCGTCAAGAGGGGAGTCTTTCAGTAGTATACTGAGAATACGCTCCCTTTGATCCTCGTTGGGCAAGCTCACTGCAAATCTCTTGGGCATCCTTCTCAGGAAGGCACTGTCTATGTCGTTTGGTCTGTTGGTAGCTCCCAAGACTAGAATTCTGCCCGATGAAGTAAGGCCATCCCACAGCGTCATGAACTCGGCTTTGAGGGCTGCTGTTACTTCGTGATCCATTGACTGACGCTCTCTGAGGAAAGAATCAATCTCGTCGATGAAGATGATACACGGCTCCAGTTTGGAAGCGAGTGAGAAGATAGCATCAACCATCTTGTTTGACTCACCATAGAACTTGTCCATGATCTGTGACATACGAATGGATATGAAAGTAGCACCACTCTCTTTAGCGAGTGCTTTTGCTAACATTGTCTTACCACAACCTGGTGGGCCGTAGAGGAGAACACCTTTGGGTGCTTGAAGGAGCGATGAGTACTGAAACAGTTCAGGGCTGGATGTAGTTAGTAAAAGTCCAGGCAGAACAACAAGGAAATGAGGTACTCACGTTGTCAGTGGGTAGAGCACTGATTCTCTCAACTCATCCACAATGTTTTCCAATCCACCAATATCTGGCCTATCGTTAGTATGGCGAATCTTTATCAAAGTCACACGGCGTATTGGGACATACCTTTGAATTTGACATCAATCTCAAACGGAGTGATGACATTTCCCAGAACAGCCTTCTCATAATCGTTCAGATTCAGCTCCAAACCTGGATGAAGTTCCTTGAGTCTGGCGAGTGAGGCACTGGCCTTTTTCTTCGTCTCGGAGGATTTGACAGATGGCAAGTCCTGGTTCAGCAAGTGCTGCATCATATAATACGCCGATACCGACGCACCAATCAGGAGCGTGATATCAGTGATCATCTTGAGGTCGATTTTGAACTTAGACATGGCGTTGCTGTTTGTGCTTATCGAAAGTTGAAGGCGAAATGAGAACTGAATTCACTATCAGATCTATATTGAGGTCGGAATTGATTTCCATGACCCTCGGTTTATTACGCATCAAATTTATTTCCTTGTTAAGGCGATGAGCTCGCTTATAGTTAGAGGGTACTGAAATCATTGGCTGCAGTTATGGCTGGAGGTATGAAGAGGCGTCGTGATCACGACAAGGAGAAACCACATGGAATCAGACTTCCTGGCTCGCTTTTGGATGAGCTCAAACTGTCTAATGAGGCAGAAGATGTGGATAATGACAAGAGATATGTCCTAGGTGAAGGCATGTTGGAAAAGAAGAGAAAGCCAATCAGCAGAAAGCAAAAGAGAAAACAGGAGAGAGAAGAGAAGAAATCACATAAACTTACTGCTAAGAAAGAGAACAAGCAACGATTGGAGGAAGTTAAAAGGCCAGCTCAAAAGAAACAGAAGAAGAACGAACCAGTTGCAGAAGAGAGCTTCACTGAAGAAGAGCTCGATGAGGATGAATTCGCCGGGTTTGACGATGATGTGCAATCTGAGCAGGAAAGCGCGGATGGGCTTCCTGACGACGGTGACTCTGATGACTATGATGACTTTGAAGACTATGATTCTGCTGATTTGGAATCCGATGAGGACCTAGACGATGGGGAAGATGATGATGATCAACCACAGACAGCAGAAGATACGATGGCTGCTTTGATAGCGCTTAAATCCAAGAAGTCTGAAAGATCACAGAAGGAGAAACCAGTTTCCGCAGAGGAAACTATGGCTCTTCTAAAGGCCAAAAAGGATGCAAAGAAGAGTCAACCTTCAAGCGCTGCAGAGACTATGGAATTACTGAAGGCGAAGAAAGAAGCCAAATCTAGTAAGCAGGAAGTTTCCAGTGCTTCGAAAGTGGAAAAGAAAGAGAAACGTTCAAAGAGAGAAATACCATATGAGGATCGTCAGCTCATGAAGAGAGATGAAGATGACATCAAATTCTATGCCAGCAAATTAGGCCTAAGGACTACTAAGCTAAGTGAATTGAGAAGTAAAGGTGAGGATGATGGGCTTGGTGGACTTTTGGACGGGCTAGATTTCCTGGATAATTATGATGATGGTGCTATGAGTGATGCTGGAGAGTTTGAGTCCGGTGAAGGAGAATCAGAAGAAGAAGAGGAAGAAAAAGAAGAAAAAGAAGAGAACGAACAAGACGATAATGATGGTGAAGAGGTTGTTGAGAACCCGTTCTCTGATGACGATGAGATCAACTCTTCCGACTTCGACAGTGACATCAACGAAGAAGATTTGGAAGATGACGATGAACAAGAAGATGGAGACGTTATCATGGCTGCTCCAAAGGAGAACCCATATGTGGCCGCTGCCGCAAAGAAATATATTCCACCTGCCCTGAGAAAAAAGTTGGAACAAGCTGACTCTGAACAAGTCTTAAAGATCAAGAGAGCTATCAAGGGTCCACTGAACAAGCTTTCTGAGGCCAACATTATGACTATTGTGAACCAGATTAATGGCGTTTTCAGTGATAATCCTCGTCAATTGGTGACTGAATCCCTCACTTCGATTGTTTTGGAGAGTGTTGTTCAACAGAGTATGTTGCTTGACACTTTTGTGATGCTTCACGCTGCCCTTGTTGCTGCACTATACAGACTTCAAGGCGCGGAAGTGGGTGCCTTCTTTATTCAGACTCTGGTGGAGAAGTATGAAGATTACTACAAGAACTCCTCGTCTAAGGAGGCGAGTAATCTGATTTCACTGCTGACTGCATGCTACTCGTTCCAGGTTGTTTCCTGCAAGTTGTTGTACAATTTGATTAATGGCCTGATTGATGATATCAGCGAGATCAACACGGAGCTGTTGTTGAGGATAGTGAAGAACGCAGGACAGCAACTGAGATCTGATGATCCTAACTCTCTGAGGGAGATTATCCTCTTGTTGACAAAGAGAGTTTCGGGCCAGGAGCTGAACTCAAGAACCAAGTTCCTTGTCGAGACTATCACCAACCTGAAGAACAACAAAAGCAAAGGTGCGTCTGGAAGTGAGATGGCGACACAGCTTATCACTAGGATGAAGAAGGTTCTGGGATCAATCAACAACAATAAATTCCATGAGCCACTTCAGGTGACGCTAGATGATATCCATAGCATCGAAACAAAGGGTAAATGGTGGCTTGTTGGTTCCGCTTGGAAAGGAAACTCGGCCGCAGATGCTACTAGTAGCGAAGTACAAGTGAATGAAGACCAACTAAACGATATTCTGGAAAGTGCTGAACCAAACTGGACGGAGCTTGCAAGATCTCAGAGAATGAACACTGATATCAGAAGAGCCATTTTCATCAGTATAATGTCTTCTGCTGACTACATTGAAGCATACACCAAGTTGGATAAACTGAGACTAAAGAGATCTCAAGAGCGTGAGATTCCAAAGATTCTATTGCATTGTGTGTCTATTGAGAAGACTTATAACCCATACTATGGGCTGTTGGCGAACAAGCTCTGCTCTGCCCACACTCTGAGAAAGACTCTACAGTTCAGCTTTTGGGACTTCGTTAGAGAAGTGGAAGGAGATGAGGATGATGACATGAACTCTAGTGACGATGAAGGATCCAGAGACTACTTCAAGAGCATTACAAGGGACTCTATTGTTGATGACGATGCACAACTACAGAGAATTGTCAACCTGGGAAAGTTCTTCGGAAATCTGATCGGCGAAGGGTCACTTCCATTACACTCGCTGAAGAATGTGAACTTCCTATCGATGAACTCTGATTCGAGCTTGTTGATGGAAGTTCTCCTGATCTCGTTCCTGGACAATATTGGAAAGAAGTCAGAAATTGCTGGCTTTGGCCAGGGAACGAACAAGAAGAGCAAAGCAGCAGACCTCAAATTTCAGGACAAGCTACTAGTCGAGACTCTGGCAAAGTGCAAATCGCAGACGCAGTTACTGAGAGGACTACAGTACTTTCTCCAGGAGAAGGTCCGTGACAGTGATATAATCAGTGGGAAAAAGCAGAGAAAGCGAGTACAGTGGGGAGTTGACTGTATTTGTGACGTCTCTGATGAGTTTCTCAAGTCAATTGACTGATTCATAGAAGAACCAATGCATTTCATAGAGATAATCCCCAGCTTCTTTTGTAGCCCACGACACCCCGTATTGTATATATATATATATAGTTAAGGCTGCCTTTTTGCGTGGGGCACTAACAAAAAAAAAAACAGAGTCGGATCCGGGTAAAAAAAGTCCCAATTTAATAAAGTCGATTTTTGGTGGGATGAACACACACTAGGCACACCAAACCACCAATTCTTACGAGACACGATGCTCAGATTCGCCCACGCCCGTCCAGTCGCTCGCTTGAGCACCCACTTTGCCCAGGTCAGAACCCTTGCTGACGCCGCTGCCAAAAAGCACGACGTTGTTGTCATCGGTGGTGGCCCAGGTGGGTACATCGCCGCCATCAAGGCTGCCCAACTGGGTTTCAACACCGCCTGTGTCGAGAAGAGAGGTAAGCTCGGTGGTACCTGTCTGAACGTCGGCTGTATCCCATCCAAGGCCCTCCTTAACAACTCCCACCTCTACCACCAAATCAAGACCGACACCAAGAAGAGAGGTATTGAGGTTGCTGACGTCAAGCTCAACATCGCCGAGTTCCAGAAGGCTAAGGACACTGTCGTTACCCAATTGACCTCCGGTATCGAGGGTCTGTTCAAGAAGAACGGAGTCACCTACTACAAGGGTAACGGTTCCTTCGTTGACGAGCACACCATCAAGGTTGATGCTATCGAGGGTGGTGAAAACGCTGTTCTCGAGGCTGAGAATGTCATTGTCGCTACTGGTTCTGAGGTCACCCCATTCCCAGGTATCACCATCGATGAGGAGAGAATTGTCTCCTCCACTGGTGCTCTGTCCCTGAAGGAGATCCCAAAGAAGCTCGCCATCATTGGTGGTGGTATTATCGGTTTGGAGATGGGTTCCGTCTACGCCAGACTCGGCTCTGAAGTCACTGTCATCGAGTTCCAGGACGCCATCGGTGCCTCCATGGACTCCGAGGTTGCAAAGACTACCCAGAAATTCCTACAGAAGCAGGGCTTCAAGTTCAAGCTTGGAACCAAGGTTTTGTCCGGTGAGAGAAACGGCGACTCCGTCAAGATCGAGGTCGAGAACGTCAAGTCCGGTAAGAAGGAGGAACTCGAGGCCGATGTTCTATTGGTTGCCATTGGTAGAAGACCATACATTGAGGGTTTGAACGCTGAGGTCCTTGACTTGGAAGTCGACAAGAGAGGTAGACTAGTCATTGACTCTGAGTTCAGAACCAAGCACCCACACATCAGAGTCATTGGTGACGTTACCTTCGGCCCTATGTTGGCCCACAAGGCTGAAGAGGAAGGTGTCGCCGCTGCTGAGTACTTGAAGTTCGGCCACGGTCACGTCAACTACGGCAACATCCCATCTGTCATGTACTCCCACCCAGAGGTCGCCTGGGTCGGTCAAAACGAGCAGCAGTTGAAGGAGGCTGGTATCAACTATAAGGTTGGTAAGTTCCCATTCATTGCCAACTCCAGAGCCAAGACCAACCTCGACACTGAGGGTTTCGTCAAGTTCCTGGCTGATGCTGAGACCGAGAGAGTTCTTGGTGTCCACATTGTTGGTCCAAACGCTGGTGAGATGATTGCTGAGGCCGGTTTGGCTCTAGAGTACGGTGCTTCCACCGAGGACATTGCCAGAGTCTGTCACGCACACCCAACTCTGTCTGAGGCTTTCAAGGAGGCTGCTCTAGGTACCTTCGGTAAGACTCTAAACTTCTAGATTAGCACTTGATCAAGATTTTATTTAATGATGATATACTTTGAGTACACAATGTGATACAAGAATAACACACATGTCCATATTGGTGTTTTGTATCAGCCGTGCGATGTCTGTCTCCATACGAGTAAACACCTGAATGGCTACAACAACATACGGTGGAATTCAAATCAGCTGTTTATGGGAAGCGGTGTATCACATGTATCATAGATCACAGATGGTGTAAATAGCGAGAGATTCCACGGTGGAACAATAATACCGCAGTAGAGGAATACCCAAAACTATACCTTCTGATCATTTCAAGACGTCACTTTATAGCGAAGATAGAGGAGTAGAGTTCCAAAATAAACAGAGGGTTCAGATTAGCCGAATTACAGTCCCATACGAATGTACCGAGAGGCGATTTGTCATTGGCTGTTATTTATATTGCATGGACGTATACTTTGTTACGCGTGCGCCGCATTTCATTTGAAAGTGGAGAATAAAGAACAAAAAAAGAAAGATTTGATCAACTATTTCGATAGGGACAAGATCACAAGAACCTCAAATACTTATAGAGTGTAAAAATAGTAGGCTTAGGACTACAGCTAGATGCCGTACTCTTTTCAAAATTTAGTCGTCTTCGGTAAGGAGTTGAGTACCTCTTAAGGTAGTAGGCGATTATTGGCACTTTCCTTCTTCGTTAATGCCCGCTGTGACAGATGCAGGGCTCTGAATCTGGGGTAAATGCTTCTAGTAATGGGCATGAAAACAGTCGTGGATAAGTCGTTCCAGAGGTCACTAATAAACAGTCTAATTAATCATGCTTCTCTTATTTTATACTTTACACCTCTACACTGTACATTGATAAGTTCTTTATCATAATTCATTATAAACGGCGACCAGCACCACTATAGGACGTATCTGAAGAATGGGGATCTGTCTCCCATTCTATATAGCTCCAAATCACTGTGAGAATCATATTTCCCCTCTTCCAGGTCCTTCAAGTCTCTCTTGTTGGTGTACAGGAAACCAGAAGCCATAGAAAGTGTAACCATCAAGGCAAAGATGGTCATTCCCAACAGAATGTAGTGTCCTCTCAGGAAGTGTCCAGGTTTGTAGATTGAAGCAGCAGGAGCTCCACCAAAGTTACCCAATCCAATCTGGGCTGCAATTGCAATGGCTCTTCTCTTTGAGTTAGCGACATTATTCGAACACCAAGTGATCATAGTAGGGAAAGCAGCAGTTAGACCCAAGGCACAGACAAATATACCACCATAAATCAGATTCATGTTCCCAATTGACTGACCTATAATCATCATAGTCAACCCGACTAAAGCACAGCAGAGATTCCCTATAATAAATGGAGATCTCTTACCAACTCTGTCGGATATGAAGGATTGGACCAGTGTCCAAATCGAAGCAACGACATAAACTGGCACAGTCATCAGTTGTGCTTTTGACGAGGTGTAGCCCAGTGCCTTAATGACAGATGGTGCTGATAGTGAGATACCATAGATCGGAATAATGACACCCCAGTACATACACACAAACGCGTAGATCTGCCAGTATGAGAAGACACTGATGAATGCTTTCTTCATGGAAACATCATCGGAATCGGTAAAGAAGGTGAAGATAGGCTTTGCTCTGGTTGAATTTCTGAAAACATTCTCTCCAGTAGCGGTCTTCTTTGTCTCATCAACATTTGTGTCATTCTTGAGTCTCCAATTGATAAAGTCCTTCTCTCGTTGTGTGAGGAATTTGCAATCTTGTGGATAATCAATGAGAATCCAGTAGCACGCGACTGCAACAACCACAGTGATGAGTCCTTCAATAATGAAAATCCATCTCCATCCTCTATAGCCTCCAATACCACTCATCTTTGCAATAGCAAATGCCAATAGTCCAGAGAAGGCACCAGCAGACGAAGCACCACAATAGAAAATGGAATGGCGACTCAGCATATCAGAACGCTTGTAAAACATGGTCAAAGAGTAGGTGACACCAGGATATAACCCAGCTTCAAAGATACCCAGAAGCACTCTCAATGCAAACAACTGTTTGAAGTTATTCACCAAGCCCATACACGTCATGATGATACCCCACACTAGCATGATTGTAGCAATGAAAACGGACTGCTTTCCAAGCTTCTTGAGCAGCATATTGGAAGGGATCTCACATGCCGAGTAGAAGAGGAAGAACACCATCACACAGAGACTGAACTGGTTGTCCGTGAGCTGAAGGTCCTCAGTAATTCCCTCGATACGGGCATTTCCGATGTTGGTACGATCCATGTAGGAAAGCAGATACAGCAACGTCACCACCGGGAGCAGTCTCCAATCGATTTTCCTCATGACTTTAGCCTCATCGATATCTGCAAAAGTGTCTTCGTCCTGGTCGGAGCCCTCGTTGTAGATACCTTCTTGTTTGATTGGCTGCTGTGGTGGGATTTCATGTCTTGCCTTCTCTAAAGAGGCATCCTCGATGAATTCCACTTCTGTCTTGGAGGAGACGCTATTGGATGACATCTCGTATTATTACTATTGTCTGTGTAATGGTGGTGGACTATGTATTCGCAAGACACTAACACCAGTCTTTATATAGCGGCCGTCAGTAAGTGGAGTTCTCCGCCAATCTCATTATTTAGTGATCTTGGAGAGCGTTCAGTGACTCTAGATCCCAATTAGTGTTATAGTAGTGGAATTGACAATCGTCTTTTGACTTGCTTCTCCGCCTTCACCAAGAACTGGACCCTGCTCAGCCGATGGGACTAGACCCTGACATCTCGGTTAAACTCGCTGGATGACATCTCGAAATGAGCCGAAGTAATATTATGCGGGACTAGTAATAGCGCTAAAACTTGCAACAGCACCGATAGTATGGCCCAGCCCCAGCCAGCCCCTCTATATTAACAGCGGAGACTGGACATTCGGCGTCTCTTCTCCTCAGTTGACTCACGAGAATTGCCTAAAAGAGTAGTAAACATATAACCTCAACAGGATTTCGTGAGCAGAACGGTCCAATATATCGACGTTAATTGCTACAACAAACCAACAATTCATCGACTCTTTCAGATTAGTGTTCTAGTCTATTGTACAATTGGGTATTTCGCTATTTCGCTATTTCTTCTTGAACAGCTTCTTGATGCTGAAGGACGAGGTAATGTCACCACTGTCTTCCCACTTATGCTTAGTCTCGATCATGGCTCTCAAGTACTTGGTGAACAAGTAATACAAGGAACCGGTAGCTCTCATCAAAGCCAAAGCAGCGACTGACCATAGAATGAAGGCAAGGTACTTGTTCTTGTGCGCGTCATTGACACTGTACACTTGCGTGATGCTGAAGATCAACAACAGGTTGGTCAATAGCCATGAAAGCACAACTCTGGTTCTCACATCTCTGTAATAGTCCTCATCTGGGATCTTCTCCTTCTTGGTCTTCTCTGGGTTCTTGTTCTTCACTCTTTGCATACCAATGTTGTTCAGCAAAGCCTTGTATGCACTGTCGATATCGATCTGGTCAGCAGGCATGTCAACTTCAACGATCTCATGACCTTGGTTGTCGATCTTGATAATAGCGTTACCCAGCGACTTTGTCGGATTGTTGTCACCCTTAGTACCCCAAGAAACATCATGTGTGTTACAGAAAGCAAAGATCTGTAATGTGCAAATGTATGATGGAAGCAACAGGAAGTACTGAATGGATGATGTGAACATGTGCCATGGGTCAAGATAGATCACAGACATGAAGAAATAAAGACCATAGGTTGACAATAAGGAAATAATGATATTGATGAACTGTGAGTTTGGTTCACCGTTAAGTGTCTTTGCAACAAAGATCATACCACAGATGAGAGCAAAAGTGGAACAAATGGATAGCAAAACCATACAGGTGATGAATAAATGCTGAGCACCTTGTGGTCTGTTACCCATGGAGACAATAAACAATGAACAGAGCACACTGATACAAATATAGTTCAAAATGGTGAACAACCAGAATCCACCATTGTTTGGAATCAGTGTATTCTCACTCAAGGAACCAACCAGGAAGTAGAACGTTAGATAGAAACTTGAAACTGAGAACCATGAAAACAACAATTGCACAAACTGATACAGAAACTCAATATGGAGGAAGACTTTTCTTCCAAATGAATGATTCGTCTTCCAGATCTGTCTGAAGTGTAGTTGGGAATAGATTGCAGCGAACAAAGCACCGTTCAACCATCTTCTTCTCTGAGAAATGAATTCTGGAACTGTTTCTGGTAAATCAGTCTCACCCTTAGCTTCTTTAACGTATCTTAATAGCCACTTGCTGTCTCTCTTAGCAACCAACTCCCAACACAAGATTCTGTCTTCTGCCAGATACATATTAGCACTGAAGACATCTCTGTTTGGTCCCAAAAGCTCTTCACCTTTGAAGTATGAACAAAGTGGACCAGTTCCATCTTCATGGTTTTTCAATGCCTTGAATCTATATGCGGAAAGAGCACCTGGCAAAACAGAAATGTACCCAAACGCAGATTCCATTGGCTTATCAAGAATATTGGACATCTTATACTCAAAGTTCTGGGAAGCGACCAGTGGGTTCAGTAGTTTCACCCAACCTTTACCCTTCAGAGCTTTAATCTCACCTGCAACACCTGCAACATTAGAATCTTTGTCGAAAGCCTTCCACATATGGTACAAAGCAGTCAAATTAGGCTTAGTACCAACATCCAACAACACCACAACCTTAGGATCCAAGACTGGGCAGAATGCATTGAACAACCAACGATGGGAATTGATCTTCTTTGCGTTCTGTTCTTTCAAACAGAAGAGCACTTGGACTGGGACAATTCCCTTTTCAGCACTCTTGAACTCCAAGTTTGAATCCAATGAGACCTGAGTTGTGTACTCGAACAAGTGAGCTTTCACTTCCTTGTTATTCACGAAGGACTTTGCAATACCTTCCTGATATACACCCATAGCACCCAGCACATCAAGGACGTTGGTATTGATCTTAGATCTACCATCGGAAACAATCACAACCTGGACCTTCTTCCAGCCATCTGGTCCCCAAATTCTAGATCTGTTTCTGGAACATAGGTGCGCAACGTTCTTCATCACCGCATGCATAGTTCTAGTGAAGTCCTGCTCCGACTCGTTGTACATGGTGATACAAACACAGATCTCAATCTCTCTGTTATTCTTAGCTGCTCTCAAAGTGAATCCGTTTGCTTCAAAGTTGTCTGGCTCTGAGGTACATGCAGAATATCTCATGAATAGGAACTCATCTTGGTCACGTCTAGGAAGGAACGAAGATAGTTTAGTAGGGATAGGATTCTCCAGCACCAAGTTACCATTCTCTGGTTGGATCTTCTTTCTTATCATAGATCTGTGACGACGTGGTTGAGCCTCCGATGGAACCTCAAACATGATAGCTTCATCGAAATCGTTAGCTTCCTCTTCATCTTCATAATCATTCTTTTCCAATGTGTAGGCCTGTGGAGCATATTGGACATCAGTGTCAATAGTTTCACCAGAGAAGTTTGAAGGGTATTGCTCTAGCTTTTCGGAGAACTGATGCTTACTCTCATCACCTTGTTCATACGAGTACTGTGTGCTTCCACTGGAGATTCTTCCATCATCCATTCTTTGCAGTCTCGGAACTCCGTCACTGGTTTCTGAACCAAACTCAGAATGGGTATGGTTAGCAGCTGAGAAGGTGCTGGCACTGAATATTGGTTTAGGAGGTGGAAGGATTCTTGAACTAGAACTGGAGTTGTTCGAAGTTCTGGTTGGGGATCTGCCAATAAAGGACTCTGTTGGTCTAAACGAGTTTTCTTCCTGTTCATACTCATCGTCATCATCAATTATCACAACAGAGTTGTATTTGTTTCTCTTTGGGGACTCCAGCTCTGCGTACTGTTGTCTAGGTGTCAACTGGGACTTGACTGGAGATGCGTATGGGGTATGGAATGTCTCATTGTTGTGGATTGGTAGTGGGGATTGCTGGTGAGAATCGGCATGTTGTTGTCTTCTTCCAAACACACTTGGACTGAACTTATTGCTGTGGTCTGGTAGTTCCGGAGCTAGTTGTCGGGATGCCTGGGACATTGGGATCTGCCCTACCCGTCTTGGGCTGTTGTTGAGACGAACAGGTTCCGGTCTGTCGAACCTATGGTCGTCGTCAAATGGATTAGACATTTCTCTGCAATTGCCTTTGGTCTAGGTGTGTACTTAGAAGAAAGAGGCAGAGCTTTTGTTTGGTTTTTCTGCCTTTTGACGGAAGTTTCAGTTGTTTTGCATTTTTGTATGGATCTGCCATTATTTACATATTTCCTAATTGGGTAATACAATCAACACCTTCCTATATAAGGAATTACCGATTTGAGCTGATTGTGTACGTAATTGCTGACTGTTATTTTCTTGATAGCTTTTCCGTCTTCGAAGCCCGAAGGTGATGCCACTCTCAAGCCTTAGTATATACAGTACATGAGCCTCTATCTCAAGATGATGAGAATTACTAGGGCTGTCCAAACCCCCGTCATAACCGTGCTGAAGAGTCGCGTCCAGGTTTCCCAGTTTTCTACATCATTCAGACTGCTCAATGAGCTCAAGAAACCAGAGTCAGAAAGTGCTCAATCAGCTCCTTCAAAGAAGAAACCTCTTAGTAGAATTCCAATCGGTGGCTCTCACACACAGCCTCAGAAACTAAAAGGTGAGGGAAACATTGAATTTGCCAGTTGGAAAGCTGCAGTTCTTATGCTTGTGACTGGTGCTGGTCTTTACTATTTCTTTAGTCAAGAGAAACAAAGATTGAAGGTCCAGCAAGAAGCAGAGTCCAACAGAGGTTACGGTAAACCATTAGTTGGTGGACCATTCCACTTGATTGATACTGAGGGCAAGGAGTTTACAGATTCGGACTTGAAAGGGAAGTTCTCGATCTTATACTTTGGATTCACACACTGTCCTGACATCTGTCCTGATGAGCTCGATAAACTTGGTGTCTGGCTTGATCAGCTAAAAAGGGAAGGATACGAAGTCCAACCTATCTTCATAACTTGTGATCCAGCAAGAGACACTCCTGAAGTGATCAAAGAGTACCTCACTGACTTCCATCCAAGCATTATTGGCTTGACAGGCACCTACGAACAGGTGAAAAATGTCTGTAAGCAGTACAGAGTGTACTTCTCCACCCCTGAGAATGTGAAGCCAGGCCAAGATTATCTGGTTGATCACTCCATCTTTTTCTACTTGATGGATAAAGATGGTCTGTTTGTTGATGCTATGGGAAGAAACTACGATAATGAAACTGGTCCTATCAGAATCAAAGAACAAATCGATACATTTGTTCCTAAGGCGGAGCGTGAAAAGAAGAAGCAATCAGGCTGGTCATTGTTTTGATCTTCAATAGAAATCCTTGTAAATAGATGTACCTGATTTGATGTGATCAAAATGTATTGTTAGCTGTGGAATTTGTAAGATTAGTTAAACATGACCTAGTTCTTACCCATACCGGACTTGAAGTACAAGATGTCGTTTGGCTCAACTTCGTAGTCCTTACCCTTGATCAGCAATTTACCAGCAGCTTGGACACCCTTCTCATCACCATACTCAACCAAGTCAGCATACTTGGTAACCTGAGCTTGGATGAAAGACTTCTCCAAATCACCGTGAATGACACCAGCTGCCTGTGGAGCCTTGGTTCCCTTTCTGATAGTCCATTCTCTACATTCATCATCACCAGCAGTGAAGAATGAACTCAAGTTCAGCTTTTCTCTCATTAGGACAATCAGCTTTGGAAGTTGGGACTTTGCACCAACCTTCTTCTCCTCCTCTTCTCTCTCCTCATCGGTCTCCATGTGTGATAGTCTCTCTTCAAGGGAGACGGAGAATGGGACGATAATATCACCTGGGGAGAACTTGTCAACCCACTCCTTAATTCCTAGCAAGTGTTTGTTTTTCTTTCTGACAAAGTCTCTCTCGGACAAGTTGATCAGGTAGATGGTTGGCTTAGCAGTCAATAGGAACATGGTGTTGATGGCCTCGACCTCCTTTGGGGTCCAATTCTGGTTGGCAACTCTCTGACCGGACTTCAAAAGCTCAATGATTCTTTCACAAAGCTCAGCCTCCTCCTTCTTCTGCTTGACCTCTAGGGATTGACCACCTCTCTTGGTGATCTTCAAAACACCTTCCAAGTGCTTCTCAACAAACTCGATATCCTTCAATCTCAATTCAGTGGAGATGATTTCAAGATCTCTAACCGGGTTGACATCACCCTCAATGTGAATAATCTCAGCATCATCGAAACATCTGACAACCTGGAAGATGGCATCGACGGCTCTGATGTGGGACAAGAATGCGTTACCTAGACCCTCACCAGCAGAAGCACCCTTAGTCAAACCAGCGATATCGTAAAGGGTGATGTGGGCAGGAACGATAGATTTTGGCTTGTATCTGTTGACCAAGTCATCAAGAATTGGAGATGGAACAATAACTCTGGCCTCTTCTGGGTCAATGGTAGCAAATGGGTAGTTAGCTGGGTTACCAAGAGGACATCTGGTAATGGCCTGGAAGAAGGTGGATTTACCAACGTTGGCAAGACCAACGATACCAGACTTCAAGTTGTTACCTGGACGACCCAAAAGGACCTTTTTCTCTTCGACTTGCTTCTTTGGTGGCATTTTAAAGCAGAGACTTTGGACTTCTTGCGAATTGAGTCTCGAGATCAACTTCTACTTAAAGTGACTTTTCGTTGTTGAAAAGTTGAAAAAATTTTGGGCGATGCGCTTGACTTCCTAATTCGGTAATCGCAAAAGTTATATGCCTATACACTAGTGCTATTCTTCCACTCTTTTGATGTACTCGTCTAGTCTGTCTAAATCACCGACTTCCTCATCATTGGCATTGACCTGGCCCTTGATGACCTTGTTCTCGCTTCTGTTAAACTCCTCACCGTTGTACTTTCCGGCAATAAGCTTCTGTCCGCCAAAGAATCTCCCGTTCATCTTCTCTATACAGGCATCAGCTTCGGTCTCAGAGCTGAACCTCACCATAACGATACCCTCTGGCTCCTGATCAAAGAGCACGACACTCTCAACATCCCCCATCTCTGAACAGCCTTCTTTGATATCGAGCTGTATGTCTTCTTTGGCATGGTGATCTTCTTCAAGTTCCTTCAATGTGAAGACCCTTCTCAAAACGACCGTCCGTACCCATTTTTGGTTGACCTTGCCCTCGTCCCACTCATCTACTTTCTCCTTGAGGGATTTGAGTCTCTTGTTGATAATCTTCCGCTGCTCTTCAGTGATAGTCCGCTTCTTGTTAGTGGTCTCTATTTCTGTCTCGTCCTTCTTGTTGAACACAGCTTCCTCCACCTTGATCTCCTTTCCGTTGAGACTCGAGCCATCAGCCATCGAGACGGCGAGTGCGACACTTTCCGGCTTCAGATAAGTCACGAGCGCATCGCCAGTCTGCTTTCCTTCTTTGTCCGTGTACAGTTTGACCTTGTATTGATTGGTGAGCAGGTCCTGTGCTATAACACCATACTTGGAAAAGTGCTCTCTGAGGTCTTCCACCGCGAGGTTCGGTGGTAGCAAAGACACGTAGACACTCGTGTTCTTCCTCGTCTTCTCCTTCTCGACCTTTTCTGCCATTTGTCCACGATTAAGTCGATTGCAATCTACGCTTCAACAGTTAAAACATGAAACTTTTCCGTTAATTAAAGCCTTAATACACGCTAACTACTGTACAGATACACTATGGTTAGGACATGACAACCACTTTTTCTCTCTCCACACACCGATCCATCACGCACTTCTGTAGACGTGCCCGCACTCCAGACACACGTAGAAAAGAACCATACTCGTATCGGCCTTTCTCTGCTGTGACTGGAAGAAGACCGCGTTGTGCATGTGGCACTTTGGACACTCCTTGTCTGAGCGGGGCAAAGTTGGATCCATACCAATGTCTTTCACGATACCGGCCGTCTCACCGATCTTGGACACGAGCTCGTGGCGATACACCAGTGGCGAGCCCGCCTCTTCGACGTATGGGCACACACGACACTCGAAGAGAAGCTGGCCCTTCACCTTGTCCTCACGCGGGTACAGCATACTATTGCAGTCTCTGCAGAATCTGAAGGACGTCATCGCTGCTGCTGCTTCTACTTCTCCCTCTTGAACTGGTGATCGTGATACGGAAAGCAACTGTCAAAAGTGTCACTCTCTAATTCAACTTCGCTAGCCTTTGTTCAATCATCAGCTGCTTATTACCCGGCACATTTAGTCCCGACGCCGTTTGTATGTTTAGTGCACAGAAACATCGCCAAAAGTGAAAAATTGAACCGAAAAAGTCGCTCCAACAGCCAAAAGTCCGTCGTTCGAGTGCCCAATACACACAATGTTCGCCCTCAGAAACGCATCCCGCGTCGCAATCAGATCCTCCGCCCGTGTGGTGCGCTCCTCTGTGCGTTTCAACGCCACTGCCGCCCCAGCAGCTGCCGCAGTAGACCCAAAGATCACTGCTATCGTTGACCAGATCTCCAAGCTCACACTCCTCGAGACCTCTGCTCTCATCACCGAGCTCAAGACACAGTTGAACATCCCAGACATTGCCCTCCCAGCTGCAGGTGCAGCCCCAGCTGCTGCTCCAGTGGAGGAGGCTGAGCCAGTCAAGGAAGCCCAAGAGGAACAGACCATCTTCTCCATAAAACTTGAATCCTTCGAGACCAAGTCCAAGCCAAAGATCATCAAGGAGGTCAAGGGTCTTCTCGATCTCTCCCTAGTGGAGTCCAAGAAGTTCGTTGAGAGTGCTCCAAAGATCCTAAAGGAGAACGTTGCTAAGGAAGATGCTGAGAAGATAAAGGCTACATTGGAGGCTCTAGGTGCTAAGGTCTCTCTAGAGTAAGCCTACATCTCAACTCCATTTTAATCATCTCCATTGTACATATATCATACGCAAAGAATTGACGAAAATCACATACTAGAACCGCATTGAGTATCGTTTCCTTCCGCTGCTGGTATTGCTTCCCCCTGATGGTGGCCCGTCTGATCTGTTAAAGATGCTCGGGGAACCTGTGGGCGTGGTACCGCTCGGTGTAGGTGTATGTAGTAGACTTCCAAACTTGGAGGTATCATGGTACATTGTCTGTGGTCTCGGATTATTGGAAAAGGTTCGAGGCACTGGTGTGTTGACCACTTTGAAGTCCTGAAATTTCTCATTCACAGACTGGTAATTAGCATGCGTTGATGTCTGCTGTGATCTCTGAAAACTCTGTTGGAATGTTGTACCCTTTGATGAACCCCTTCTGCTGTGGTCTTTGAACTCAGGCAGATTACGCGAGCTGAAGCTAGGTGACTTCTTCAGCAGGAAACTAGGTGAATCATTCCTGTCGAAGTCACTGTTCTGGTTGAAAGAGAAAGCATTCCCGTGGTCACTCGGAGCATAACTAGGTCTCCTCTTCTGTGGTGTCTTATTCTCTGGCTCCAGAAACGTCGTTGTGTTACTTTCCTCCTCTTCACTCATAATCAGTGCAGTCAGGGAGCTCACAAGTCCCTGCATTTTGCTGAATAGCTCCACATTGGGCAGGTCAATAAGTGCAATCTTCTCGTCATCCTGGAACGTAGAGGAATATCTGTTCGCTTTGGCCCTGGAAAGTATGTCTTTCTGAACAGGGGTCAGGAACAGGTCGAAGATGGATTGCAGGAGATTGAGAAATTCTTGCCGTTGCAGTGGTGTCAGACTGGAGTGTGTCAGGAGAAAGTTCAATTCCGTCTCCATGGAGATCAGATCTTTTGATCTAGAGCTTTGTGGGCTCGTTCTCTCGAATTTCATTGCGTAAAGGGTAGCAAATGTGGTCGTAGTTAGCAAATGGGGTGAGTCCTGTTTGATACTAGGAAAGAATGGGAGCAATTGCTTGCCCCTTTTTCTCTGGATCAAATCGGTCTATTAAAGTAAGACGTCATCCTTTTCTTTTGTTTTGGTTTTTGAAACAAATTCAAAACATCGCCAAAATCAAAAACTACGCGTATAGACTCTAGAGTGCTCAACAAAACGGAAATCGACTTTATTTTGTGACTATAACGTTAAAAGGCAGATACAAAACAGAGAATTGAACTACTTTCAGCCAATTGAGCTAAAGCTGAAACTCCCACAAAAAAAATCACCAGAAAAATCCCACTAGAAATCACTAAAGTACTGTGCGTATGGGTCTGTTCCTCCAACACCGTAATCCAGCTGCTCTTCTGGGTAGTGGTCAAACAAAGATGAGTCACCGACACCACCAGTAATTGGTGGCTCATATGGAGTCTCGATGTCCTTGTCCAGAAGCTTCTTCCACACAACCTCAGCGAACCATGGATGGTTTCTGATGTCTGCAGGACCATTGTGCAAGTTTCCCAATCTTCTAGTCAGATCAGCAGTGATCAAACGAGACAACAAGTCAACAGCATCAGGATGCATGAAGGACGGGTACTGCACTTTTCCAGCAAGAATCTTCTGGTAGGTCTTCATTGGAGTGGAATCATAGAACGGGGTGTACCCAGCCAACATTTCAAAGATCAAGATCCCCAGGGACCACCAGTCAACTGACTTGTTGTAAGGCTTTGTGGTGATAACTTCTGGTGCAATGTAATCAGGAGTACCACAAAGTGTCCACGTGACGGTCTGGACCTCCTTAGCAAACCCGAAATCAGTGATCTTGATGTGTCCGTTTCTGTCAAGTAGGATGTTTTCAGGCTTCAAGTCACGGTAGATAATGTTATGGCTGTGGAGGTACTCAATAGCAAGTGTCACCTCCGCAGCATAAAACTTCGCCACAGGGTTTGGGAATCTTTGGGACTTTCTCAATAAGGAGAACAACTCACCACCTTCAATGTAGTCCATCACCATGAACAGGTTTCTTGAGTCTTGAAAAGTACCCCACATTCTAATCAAGAATGGGTGTTCGACAAGCTTTAGCATTCTTCTTTCATCATTTGTATGTTCAATCTGCTTCATCTTGATAACTTGGTGCTTCTTCAACACCTTGATAGCATAATATCTCCCATTGTGCACCGATCTCACCAAGTGCACTCTACCAAAGGATCCGGTACCCAAGGTTCTCATAATTTGGAAATCACCAAGACTGTACTTGCCCTTAGAGACGGTAGAACGCTGTGGAAGTAGGGATTGCTGAATTGCATCGTTCGAAGCAGCCTGCTGCAACGAAAGGTCAACCTGAGCCTGTTGTTGCGGGAACTTCTGTGGCGTTGGAATCGTCTGTTGCGGAAGCTGTTGTTGCTGCTGGTGGAAGTCCATGTTGGAAGTATTGCTTGTGTTCGTGGGAGTGGTGGATGAGGCGGGACTGTGGTTGGAGTTGTGGTTGTGCTTGAGAAGATTTGGGAAGTGAATTTTGAATAGATTTCAAGCTAGATCGGTTTGTGAGTTATTTGAACAGTCTTGAACCTATCCAACGTTAGGATTGAGTTTAAATTGTTCGTTCTGGCAAATGCGATAGTTCCTTGCTCGCTTTTGTTATCCCCTGTCAGTAGCTCCCGTGTTCAGACCCCCGAATAAAAGGTTAAAGAGGGGCAATTAACAAATGAATATTGATTCACTGGCAGCAGTGTTCTCGACAAAGTAGCACTCAGACTTGGTAGTCTCGATACTGCCTCAATTGAGTCTATTTCTTTGGCTTCTTCTGTGTTATTTTCGTCCCATCAAAATCGACACAGTTTGAAATTCGGGAGGTCAAGAAATGTCACAAACCCCTGTAAACGGTAATTTTCCGTAGATGGGAATAATTTGTGAACATCAACATTTCAAAACGGGACTACAACTCACCGCTTAAAATGACTGTAAATGTCGATTACTATAGCTCTATACTCACCGTCTCTTCTTCGAATTCTTCGAAGGTCTAGCATTCTTGTCCCGACGTTTCTGTAACTGTTCTCTAGACTTTCTGATTTGTTCAGTGGACTTGATCTCCTGTTGTTGGCCAGGCTTGTTGTAACCCTTGATTCTCTTTCCACCTTCAAGAGCCTTCTCAACCTTCTTCTTCTGCTTATGGTAATCATCCCTGAATTTATCTGGGGCTCTTGGTGCCTTATCCTGCTTGTGCTGGAACTTGCCATTTTGCTTCTGTTGCTTCTTCTGAGTGAATTCGTTTTCAACTTCTCTGGCACCAGCTCTGATACTACCGACCCTCTTCGTCTGCTTCCAGGAGTCGAATCTTCCAGATCTGTAGGAGGCAGGAATCTTTTGACCACTCTCACCGATGATGAATTTCTTATCGGTAGACTTGGAGTTGACATACTTTCCTGCTTTCTTGTCCCACTTCATGGTCTGGGTTTGTTTGTGGACCTGGACCTTATCATCGTCATTTAAGTCAAAGGTAGCCTTAGCAGCATCATTGGCGAATCCAGAAGCAATAGATAATTGCTGGTCTTGAATAACACTAGTCGGAGCATAGTGACTGATAAAGTACTGTGGGTCCTTGAAAGACTTTCTAGTGAGCTTCTGTTGCTCCTTCTCCTTGCTGATGAGGTCTTCCGATGTTTCGAACTCCTTCTCCAAAATATCTGCATTCACGGAATAGCCCACTTCATTGGACTCTCCCTTCAAGATTTCGTCCTCTAGTGAATGTGTCAGGCCAGCAATTCTCTCCTTGTCACGCAATTCCTTTCTTTCCTTTGCACGTCTCTGGATAGGAGCAATTTGTCTTCTTCTGGTGTTCATCAAATCCACCAATCTATCATCCTTCTTACCGAATTCGAAGACAGTCTCTTTGTTGTTTCTATTTTGAAGTTTCTCCAAGAACAACAGTTTCTCCTTCTCCAAATTCTGACCAAATACTAGGTTCTGGTCATCCCATCCATTTGTCTTGATCTCTCTAGCTCTCTTAACGGATTCAGCACCAGCAGATGTTCTTGTTCTAAAGTACAACTTCTCTGCTTTCAAGGAGACACCTTGTAGAACCTTCAAGTCATAGTTTGACTGAATCAAGTGATTAAACAATTCCATCATGTTCTCAACGTTGGCTCTTGGTGCTGACCCCAGAATCATACGATCAGTGTAAGACACCTTTGGCTCCTTGTATTCATCGCCTAACTTCTCCTTCAAAAGTTTACACTTGGCTTCATGCATCGGTGTCAGAAGAATCTTCTTTCCCAAGAAAAGCTCAAGATCCAACAGGTACGGCAACTCATTGTCAGAAACAATGGTGTAAGCCCAACCCTTGTTACCAGCTCTGGCAGTTCTACCAACTCTGTGGATAAAGATTTTGGAAGAAGCAGGTAAAGAGTAGTTAATCACATTGGCCAGGACGGGAACATCAATACCTCTAGCAGCAACATCAGTGACAACCAAAATAGGAGTCAGCCCAGCTCTGAAATTCAACAATTGACGTTTTCTTGCGTGTTGATCCAGGGTACCATAAATGTAGGATACAGCGTAACCGGCGTCTTTCAGCATAGTTGTAATGTACTCAACATGATGTCTGGTCGGAACAAACACAATTGTTGAATGAGGGGAGGGCAATTCATTAGCATGAGGCATTTTGGGTTTCTTAAAGTGTTTCTTCTTTCTCTTCTTGTTCTTGTCATTTTCTTCATCCGAGTCGGAATCATCCGCTCTGGTGGCTCCTTCCAACTTCTTGAGTTCTTCCACAGTGGCAGTTGGAATCTTTATCACATCCTGAATGATGTTCAATAGATTAGCCTCCCTCTCCTTGTTCTTTGTAGAGATGAAAGCCATTTCCAATTCTTCTGAAATCTTAGTCTCAGCATCAAGTCTCACTAGGACAGGATTCGTCAAGCCAGCCTTTGCGAAATCCACCAAGGATCTTGGAAGGGTAGCAGAAAATAGCAAAGACTGTCTTCCCGATGGAAGTGCACTCAAAAGCTCATTCAGCTGCTCCTCAAAACCCATCTCGAACAATCTATCAGCTTCGTCAAACACAATGTACTCGATAGTCTTAAGGTCAAGTTGCATCTCCATTTTCAAGTGAAGGAAACGACCAGGTGTAGCCACGATAATATCAGGATTGGACATCATCATGGCGAATTGGTCTTCTAAAGAATCACCACCAATCAGAAGAATAGATCTCAGGTCGGATCCCTTAGAGAACTCTTGAATGACTTTGTACGTCTGGATAGCTAGTTCTCTCGATGGTGACAACACAATGGCTCTGGCACCAACTTTGGCTGAATGCATCTTAAGTCTTTCTATCAGTGGAAGAGAGAAAGCGGCAGTCTTACCAGAACCGGTTCTTGCCATACCCACAATATCTCTGTTTTGTAAGATCAATGGGATGGTCTTTCTTTGAATAGGTGTAGGTTGCTTGAATCCCTTTCTTTGAATATTGTTCAAAATGAACTTGGATAGACCAAAACTGGCGAATGTACCGTTCTTGACCTTCGAAGTTTGGGCCTTAACGTTGAAATAGGAAGCGAAATCCACATCCTCCTTGGTTTTTGCCTTATCATCTTCATCATCTGACAGCTCGAGGGAAGGAAAAGCCTCATGTGCGGGTTTCTTGGCTGGCTTGCTTTCTGTTTTTCTCTTCTTAGCAGCTGGTTCCTCCTCTTCATCAGAGGAAACTATTTCGTCCTGGACCTCCATATCAGAGGTTTCTGACTCATCGCTATAATCATCTGAGTCTGATTCATCTATAGCAATGTTATTCACAATGTCGTAGTCTTCTTCGGAGTCACTGCTGCTCATTTTGATTCCACTAAAGACACAAACAATTAATAGACACACCTTCTTCGCTACTAGAATAGGAAGCTCATCGCATAAAAATTTAATTTTCGTTTCCGCTGATGTAAGCTAGTGTTACATAATATCTGACATAATCGATATTTTTACTTCCGGACTTTCAAAATTACCCGATTGGGACATCTATTGTCCCACTTCGCCGATTTTCCGTTTACCGTGCTTTTTTTAGTGCGCCGTTTTTAGTGTGGACAGAAACAAACAGCAAAATTGCACGGTCCCAACGCATTTACAGACACAGAAGGAAAGCTGGATTCGAATTATTATATCATGGGTGTGATGAGCCGGCGCCTGCCTTCTTTGACGCGGTCTCTAAGTGGACTACACAGGCTCAAGGTGTGCTCCAGGTCTAAGATCGTATGGCTGTTAGTGGTGTTCGTTGCCCTCGGAGTGGTGCTTGCTTCGTCCTTTATTATCAGCCGGTCGATCTCCCTTGACGACACGAAACAACTGTTACAACCACTAGTGGACTCTAGTGCCGATACCATAGGGAATCTGGTAGGGAAGCTTTCAGGAGGAGGAGATACCTCCAGTGAAGATACGGAAGTTTGGGGGTCAGATAAGGATACAGAGCAAGAATTTGTCGAAGAAGTTGAGCAGATTGCCCCCTTTGTTGACTATTCTTCAGGATATGCACCAGATGATCTTCGAAAGAAACTCAAGGACAAATTCTCATACGATCGAGATTCAAACATACCTCATGTGGTTTATCAAAGCTGGGGACCAAATGAGGACGAGATTAAGGACCAAAAAGTCAAAAAACAGATCGATTCGTGGAAAAACCATGAGGGTTTCGAGTACGTGTACTACTCTGATGCCGCTATTGATGAGTTCCTCTTTTCAGAGTATGGTGAGTTTCCTGAAATAGTGGAGACTTATATGAAGCTTCCCGTCAACATACTCCGATACGACTTTGTGAGGTATTTACTCCTCTTTGCCAAAGGTGGGATTTACAGCGATATTGACACATCTACTATAATGGACCTTGGGAAGTGGATTGATACTGATGATGAAACACAATTCCCAAAATATTTAACTGATGAGAGATATGGTCTTGAGGCGAAAGATATTGGCTTTGTTGCCGGAATCGAGTCAGATTATGACCGAAACGACTGGAGATATAAAGCTTCTAGAAGGGTTCAGTTTTGCCAATGGACTTTCAAATCCAAAAAGGGCCACCCATTCCTTCGAGAGCTAATTAATAGAATTGTCAGAGTGACTTTGGACGACTACAGTGAGAGACTCAATCATGTCAAGATCAATGGAGAATATCACACATTGCACTCGATCTACAGTATTCTCGAGTGGACCGGTCCTGGAATATTTACAGATTCACTCTTTACTCATTTCAACAAGATTTACTCTCACGATATGCGTTACGTCAACCACAACAATAAAGAAGTCGATCTAAAGCATACAGAGTTCGAATCGTATCATAAGGACAAGAATATTGTGGACCTCAACAAGGAGAAGCACTTTGGCTGGGCCAACTTTACAAGAGTACAGAAACCAATTGTCATAGACGACATTATGGTGCTGCCAATCAACAGCTTTAACGGATTCGTCGATGACCTCGAGTTCCCAATAGACAACTCATTCACATATGTGAAGCATGTCTTTCATGGCTCCTGGAAGGACCTGACCCCGCAATGAAATTACCCGAAACACCATAGACAACTATAACAACTGGGCTTTCTGCCCGCCGCACTAGATACGCATAATGACATTTGATTTGGGAGTTGATGGTTAGTATTGTAGTTGACGCGCTTATGTATGGGGAAGTCACGTGAAGTCATCTCAAATTTTTTTTCATTTCTGGTGGAAAACACAAACAAAAGTAGAAGAGCCAATAACCAGCGTTCCTACCCATACTAACGCCAGCAGCTCGGTCAATATGGCACAGTTTGATAATAAGGGGAGCACACAGAGCAAGGCCAAAAGCCGGCCGAAGAAAAGCTCCAAAGAAAAGGTTGGAAAAGTTTCAAAAGCCAAAAAGTACCTACAGAAGACTGCTTATAAGCTCAAAGACGTCTTCCAGAACAAGGACCATGAGAACCGCTACTCACAACTAGACGATCTGGAGTCTAATGACAAAGAACGTGAAGTGATATCACTGGATAGTGGTAGCGAAGGGAGTGAGAGCTTCAGTGACGCTAGACGGAGAATCGGACAGGACATAATACTAGACGATTCTGATGATGAAGCTGGTTCGGACTCAGATGCTAGAAGTATTCAGACCGCCCCACTACCACAGACAAAGAAGCTACTTGAAGCGGGAGTGAATGAACTATCAGACAACACAGACTTCATATCTTTGAAGTTCAGCGATGATGAGGATGAAGAAGAAGAAGACGATTACGATAATTCTGAAGACGCCTATTCTATGGATGACAACGAGACAGACTTGTACCCTGAGCGCCCAAAAGTTAGCAGTGAGACTCCCTGGATTAAGGACCATGACCACTCAACACAGAAGGAGGTGGCCGATTGGTTGACCATGGAAATCAAAGACTTCATCGCGTACATTTCGCCATCAAAGGAAGAAATCGAGTTGAGAAACCAGACTGTCAGAAGACTACGGAAGAAGATAACTGAATACTGGAGAGACTGTGAAGTTCATGTTTTTGGATCCTACGCAACCGACTTGTACTTGCCCGGATCGGATATCGATATGGTCATTATCAGTTCAACGGGTGACTATGATAACAGAAACTCACTCTATCAACTCTCGTCCTACTTGAAACGAGAGGGATTGGCAACAAATGTGGAAGTCATTGCCAAAACTAAAGTTCCAATCATCAAGTTCACAGAGAAAAATTCGGGAATTCATATCGATGTGTCGTTTGAGAGAACTAATGGTATTGAGGCTGCAAGAATTATCAGAAGGTGGTTAGAAGAGACGCCAGGCTTGAGAGAATTGGTCCTTACCGTAAAACAGTTCTTGAACGCTAGAAGATTGAACAATGTCCACCTTGGAGGTCTTGGAGGGTATTCGATCATCTGTCTATGTTATTCGTTTTTGTCTCTTCATCCAAGACTAAGTACAGGGCATATATCAGCAATGGAGAATATTGGTGTTCTCTTGATAGAATTCTTCGAACTCTACGGCAGAAACTTCAGTTACGACAATGTTGCGATCTGCGTGGATGATGACAATGTGTGCTACCTGCAAAAGAAGTATTACCCTGATCTTCAGGGACGTGGGCCGTTCAGTCTTGCAATCATGGACCCTAGAGATTCCTCCAATAACATCAGTCGTGGTTCATTCAATCTTAGAGACATCAGAAAGTCATTCAGTGGTGCATTTGAAGTGTTGACGAATACCTGTTATGAGATGGAGTTTGCCACGTACAAGGAACGTATAGGGAAGTCCATCTTGGGTAATGTCATCAAGTACAAGGGCAGCCAGAGAGAGTTTACAGATGACCGTCAGTTGGCAGTCAACGAGGTTATTGAGGCTGACCAGGCTTCTAGTGTTACAAAGAAGGTTGAATATGAGGAGTATGAGACCACTGCAGGAGAAAGTGACTTCGAAAGCAAGAAACCAACCAGTCTCCCTCATAACAACGGGAAGGTTGACGACTTCATGGGATTAGACGATGACGAAAGTGAGGATGACGAAACGCCCAAGGCAAAGAAGATGAAAAAGAGCTCCAGTTCCTCCAGCCTCGACAAGAATACGAGGCGTGATTACTGGTTGCAAAAAGGTAACCAAATCGCATAGATAGAAATACAGCATTGATTCTCGTTATTCATTAACTTCATGTAAAATTATAGTTCAGTAGATGCTCACTTTTCTGGACAGTTTCTTCTGAGATTTGAACTTCTTGTCGACCAGCCGCTTCTCATTGGTCTTCTTGCGTACATTCTCCCACTTCTTGACGTCTTCTTCGGCGACTTCGCCCGCAAACCAGACAGTTTTCCTCACCTCATCGCAGAACTTGTCGAAGCAAAGCTCCAAATTCTCCTGTTGACTTCTGGATGAGTCGCTGCTAACGACAACACTCCCGGACTTGGTAAGGTATCTGAACTTCCTCTCGTGCAGTTGTCTCCTCACTTCTTCGGGGATCCAGTGCGATTTGTCTAAGTTTGGCAGAGTGATGGTGGACTTACTGCTCGTTTTATTCACCTTCTGGCCACCAGGTCCACTGGCTCGCGAGAAGGTCACATCGAAGCTCCTTCTCGGTAGCTTGTCTCTACAAAGTGCGGTCAGCCAGGTTTTGGCGGACTCCACGTTAAGTCTAGGCAGACAGGCTCTCATTTTAGGCGGACTTCCCACCAATAATTATAACGTCACAGATGGTGGAAGATGACGTAAAAAACAAGTTTTCTATAATAAAAGCAAGTTCATCCGCAAAACTTCACCTCGCTAAACTGCCAGATCACCGCCAAATATGCTATCCAGACAGTCAATCCGCTCTTTCAGCACTTCCGCTCGCCGTCTTTTTACTCAAGGTGATGCCATTCCATCAATTGCCTCTTTGAAGGAGGACTCCCCAGGCAATTCCGTCGACCTGGCTGCCGAAACTAGGAACGGTAAATATGTCATTGTGGGTGTCCCAGGTGCCTTCTCCCCAGCTTGTTCCGCCTCTCACGTCCCGGGCTACATCAACAGCATTGACCAGTTCAAGGCAAAGGGTTACAAAGTCTTTATCACCGGTGTCAATGACTCTTTCGTCTTCAAGGCCTGGAAGGACCAGCTAACCAATGGAAGCGAGATCGATGGACTTAGATTCGTCGCAGACCCAGCTGGTGAGTTCGCTAAGGCCGGAAATCTGTCCATTGATGCTGCGCCATTCTTTGGTAACGAGAGAGCTAAGAGATTTGCACTGATTGTCGAGGATGGTAAAGTTGTGAAGGAGATCAGCGAGCCTGACAACTTTGGTCTCGATGCCACCACTGCCGAGAAGATCCTTGGTGAATTGTAAGTTTGAAGTAAAGAATTTAATCTACGTGGGGTTTCCTAGCCATATCATTGACTTGATTGGCCTTGTAGTGCTATGGCCTTGTCCCCTTCTTTTTAGGTGCTCCCAATTTGTACTTCTTGATAATGTCCTGCGCTTTGTGGCTGATTTGATGAACTTTCGATTTTGTCAGCTGCTCCAATGAATCCACTGCATGTTCACCTCCGTTTAACTGGCCTAGTTTTCCCAGGGCGTAGATGCAGTCGTTCTCTAGAGACCAAGTATCTTCTTCCTTCTCCCACTTCAAATAATCCCAGTCAGCCAAACAACAATTGTAGATACTCTGGACTGCTGTATTGAGGTCTTTAAGCTCCCCTTGCTCTCTAACCAATGAAACGACTGCTCTCAGAACTTCCTGGTGCTTCTGATGCCATGTTTCGTTAAGACACTTCCTTAATAGGGCTTCATGCTCACAACTCAATCCGAAACGGAAGCCCAAATATAACGTACACTCCAGTCCATTATGACTGGCATCCTGTATACTCTCCTTCAATAGCTTCGATATGATCTCTTCCGGGGTAGACCCCTTCGGGGCGTCAATATAGGCTTCAAGGTATGACTCTATGAACTCATCTTCGGAAATATCATGCCTTATGAGAGATAGAATGAGCTTCTGGTCGGGTAAATACTGGGAGGACATTGGCGAAGCTTCAATTGAGTCACTGGATTGTCACAACTGCTCGCAACTGGTTACCTACCAAGTGCTTTAGGTGTAATAATCGAGTCTGAAGCAGACGTATATAATTACAACTGAAGCCCTAATCACGTGCAAATGTTGTAACCAGCGTGATCTTTTTGAACATTCTCACCAAAATAGTGGAGAAGTAGCTGTTGTTCGAAACGATAAACAGACTAACACACCCTCATCAAAGCTTTCTCAAAGTTTCCAGTTGCCGCATTAGCATGAGACCTTTCAAATCATTCAGTACAGAAATTGAGGAGTCATTGACTCCACCTCCCTCAGCCTCAACAGTATCGAAGAAAGCTGGAGATAACAACACGGAAGCTGATGAGACAGCACACGATAACGGTACTAAACAGTCGGATAACACAGCAGAGAACAAGACCACCGCATCACCAAAGAAGACTGCAAAACGCTCGCGTGAGCATAAGCAGACTTTTGACGAACTATATGGAGAGCCTGAGAATTATCTCGAAATAGAGGTGGTCAATGCGCTGACCCATGGTTATGGCTCATCAATGTACACCGACTACGAGATTGTCTGTCGCACCAACATACCTATATTCCACAAGAAGATCAGCAGGGTCCGCAGAAGGTACTCTGACTTTGAGAAGTTCCGCAGTTTACTGGAAATGGAGTCTAGTCGTGTGTTGATACCTTCTCTTCCGGGAAAAATTCTATTTGGGTCGAGATTTAAGGACACGGTGATCGAGGAGAGACGAGCAGGATTGGAGAAGTTCATCAAGAGTGTTGCGGGACATCCACTTTTACAGACAGGAAGCAGGGTATTGGTTGGTTTCATCCAGGACGACGTCTGGAAGGGAAATGTTGCATACTAGATTTATATTTACAAAAGCAGCTCAAAGATACAGTGGAATAACGACAATTAATGACTACACTGACACTAGTAAACAAAACTCGTCAATTCATCATATAAACAGAAACATATAACAGGAACAGTATCGATGCTCATAGCTTAGCTTGTGACTTCACAACCCTCAAGGCAGCATTGTTTATAACAACGACATTTCTATCAACAGACCATGTTTGGAAGACAATCTTGTCACCCTGCTTCCATGCCTTGATCTTCAACTTTTCACCTGGGTACACCACATTGGTGAAACGGACTTTCACTTCACTGACTGGTCCAAACTTCTCGTACAATTGCTTCAAAGTGATACCGAATGTAGCCAAACCATGCAAAATTGGGGCAGGGAAGTTGGCCTGTTTGGCAAACTTAGGATCAATATGCAATGGATTGTAATCGCCACTCAATCTGTAGATAGCAGCTTGGTCAGCAGTAGTGGAAACAATGGTCTCGAAGTCCGGTGCAGAACTTGGAGCATTGTGCAACTCGATGGCAAACTTGGTTCTTGGTTTGTACTCCTTAGGACCTGCAGCAGCCTGTGCCTTTCTCACAAATGTACTGGACTCATTGTAGAACACTGGTTCACCAGTGTCGGCGTCAGAGGTTTCGAAACCACCACAAACAACGGCAGCCTTGTCGCCCTTGTTCTGAATGGAAACAGGGTAGGCTTCGGTCTTCAAGTTGGCAGCAGTTGGAATTGGATACTTGAGAACCTTCAAGTACTGTTCACCATGTAGTAGCAAAGCAGGGTTGAAGTTTTTCAAGAGCTTGGTCAAATCTAGACCACCTTGTTCGTTCATGAATGGAATAACACCATAGGATGGTAGAACTTGGAAGTTCTTGTCATTCTCATAAACGTACTGCAACTCCTCAGCGGTGGCACCAAGACCCAGATTGTAAAGAATAGTATCGCGTTCGGTGTATCTGAAGACATCGTCCTTTGGAGCCTCCTCTTCATCATCCTCATCGTCTTCGTCTTCTTCATCTTCGTCCTCGCCGGCAGAGAGTGATTGCAAGATAGCCATCAACGAATCTCTAGTGGATGCAACAGTCTTAGACTCAGAGAAGTCCACGACATCTTTCCAGTTCTCAGCAATGAACTCTGGAGTGGCGTGGCCATCCTTGGAGACTGCACCCTTGGCTCTTTGCCATCTGGTGTTACCAACCCAGCCGGCACCAACTTCGAAGGTCTCACCAGTGGTTTTGACAGCATCAGAAGCTAACAACACAACGAATGGAGAAACTTGGGAAGGATCAAACTTGTTGAACTCATCCTCCTTGAAAATGGATTTGGTCATGGCGGTCTCGGCATGTGGGGCAATAACATTGACTCTGATGTTCGATCTAGCACCCTCAATAGCTAAAGTCTTGGTGAAACCCAAGATACCAGCCTTTGCAGCACTGTAGTTAGCCTGACCAAAGTTACCATAAATACCAGAGGTCGAGGAAGTGTTGATGATGTTACCAGACTTCTGCTTGAGGAAGTATGGCCAAACAGCCTTACAAAGTCTGTAAACGGCGTGGACATGGACATCAATGACATCGAACCACTCCTTGTCGGTCATCTTTAGGAATGAACGGTCCCTCAAGATTCCAGCATTGTTAACCAAGACATCAACTCTGCCATAAGTGTCAATGGCGGTCTTGACAATTGCTTCAGCGTCAGTGACAACATTGGACTTGTTCCCGACGGCTTCACCACCAGCAGCCTTGATTTCATTCACAACGGAGTCAGGGTCCTTGAAGTCATTTACAACAACCTTGGCACCATACTTAGCGAACAACAAAGCATGGGCACGTCCTAGCCCGGCACCGGCACCAGTCACAATCACAACCTTATCTTTCAAGGAAACCTTCTTAGATCCTTGGTCGTTGGATGGTAGTGTCTTACCAGTGGCGACCAATCTGTTGTAGTCACTGATTCCAGTTGGGTGTGTGACTGTATTGAATGACTTGTCCTTAAACTCGAAGATGCCCTCGTACTTGTTCAAGATGGCCTCCGGAGTAAAACTCTCGTCAACCTTGAAAAGCTCTCCTGAAGATCTCTCCCATCTAATCTGACCGTAGAAACCGGCTGCGACCTCATAGATAGCATTGTTGGACTTTGAGGACTCGTGGGACAGGTACAACACTAGTGGTGCGATCTTCTCTGCGCCCAAGTTCTCTAGAATATCCTTAGGTAGAATCTCCTCAGTCATTCTTGATCTTGCCAATGGTGCAATGACGTTCGAGTAGATGTTGTACTTTGCGCCTTCCTTGGCTAGTGTCTGGCCAAAGCCGAGTAAGGCTGACTTTGCAAGTGAGTAGTTAGCCTGTCCAAAGTTACCATAAAGACCAGCTGGGGAACAAGTGCTGACAATTCTACCGTATCCCTGCTCCTTCAGGTATGGCCAAGCAGCTCTGGTCAATTTGTAGGCACCATTGAGATGAACATCCAGCACCAGTCTGAAGTCCTTCTCGGACATGTTCTTGAAAGAGGCATCCCTTAGAATACCGGCATTGTTGATGATCACATGAACTGTGCCGAAGTTGTCAACTGCGGTCTTGATGATCTTGTCACCAAACTCAACCGAGTCGTAATTGGCAACGGCAATTCCACCGTTCTTCTTGATCTCATCAACCACGACGTCGGCTGCTTTGGATGAGCCGCCGTCACCTTTGAGGGAACCACCCAAATCATTCACCACGACTTTGGCTCCGCGTTTGGCATATTCGAGAGCGTAATGCTTTCCGAGGCCACCACCAGCGCCGGTGATGACGATAACTTTGTCTTTAAAACTGAGTGACATTGTGTTTGTCTTTGATCTGTTTTTTCTTTTGATTGAGTGTGTCTGAGAAGCAGTTTGCCAAATGAGCGAACCGCTGGCTTTTTATAGTCACTCAAATACAACAAGTCTATGCCTAGCGGCCTCTTTTTGCGGGGCGGGAAACGTCAATTTTTTATGCCAAAACTGTTTAGTTTGCGTTTTTTGCCGAAGCCGCCGACAGTTTGTGCCGAGGCTGCGAATTAGCTGAGGTCAGCTGCTTATGTCATCCACTTTTCCATTTTTCTCACCATCAAAACTAAAACACATTAAGCGAGGCCATCAATCGGGTCGAAAGAGACAGTTTATTGTTCTTCACTTAGACGTCACAATCCCAAATGTTCGGTGCATTCAGAGCAACAAACCCTTCCCTCGGTGGTCTTCTATGGAAGATTCCGCACACTATGTCCCTGCATCAGAAATACCGTCTCAGAAAGCGTCTGCAGCACGTCGACAAAGTCATCGAGACTGTGATGGGTGGTCTCAAGAAGGACAAGATAGAGCCAAAGTCATACCACAAGCTCTCGGAGCAGCTCTCTAGATTCCCTAAGGAGAGCGAGATGAAGCCAGCTGACAAGTACACAGTATACAACAAGTATTCGAAGGGCTACAGAAAGGGAGTGCATAGAGTACCAAAATGGACCAAGATCAGTCAGAGAGTCAACCCAGAGTACTTCTAGACTCATGATGTGTTCTTGCATTTCAATTTGTGTATTTATAGAGTTCTTGTATATAAGGGAGTAATCATTTTGATTTCATGAAACTGTCGCTTAGGTCGTAGATTAAGTCGAAGAGCCTAAAAGCCAATTATATATATAAAGATCGAAGAGATGTCGGTTTAAATACTTAATCTTCTCATATTGAATGTAATCTACTTATTCTACTGCCAGACTGAGCTGGCAAGGTTCCCTCTGAGGGTTTTGAGCCTTTATTCAATCTCCTTGGAAGACTATCCATGCCAAATGCTTTAAACATCAAACGCTTCTTGTCGCCCACACAAAAATTCTGTGAATAGATCAAGCGAGCGACTAACATCAGGGCTATCTCCTTACGATACTGAGGTTCATTAATCAATCTAGACCGTTTCGTCGTCATGCCGTCGGAGTACCCGAAATCGAGTTGTAGCATTTGAATTCTCAGAAACGAAACATTGAAGTCACTTTATTGGAAAATTAATATACAAAACCAAAACTTATAATTATTATAAGATCATAAAAGTTCGTACTGACATACATCCTTAATCTATATACGAGTGTAGTACAACTTGTTTGACTTACTTTAAACCAAATAAAAACGTGATATACTTACCGCTTTATTGCGGTACGGTGATTGAAGAACCAAATACTATAGATATCCACAAGATCATTGGGTATAGTAGAACTACGTTACAGGCGTGATAACTACACTATCTACTTTTATTATCTTATCATAATCCCGTTCATTAAACCATAGCAGAAACTCCTTAATAAATTGTCAAACTCTCTACAACGCCTCCACTAGGACCTTGGAATACATCAAAATTCAAACCAAAGCGATCATCAACGTAGCACAGAGATTGAACCTCAAGGTTTCCCACATCTCTTGAATTTCCAGATCCATTTTCCTCTGACCCATTCCCATTAGTTTCGAAAGCAGAATCAATCGATTGGATATCGAAAGTATCGATCAACTCAACATCATGACCAACCGAACGATTAGATCTATTAATGATAATCGGTTGCGCACTGGTAGCTATGGACTTGTTGATATCTTCAAAAGCTGTATCTCCAGTGAAACTGAATGTGCCTGTACTAGTTGCACCTGGCAGGAAAGGATCCTTGACGCTAATTACCTCAAGACTGTACTCAAGCAGACACTTTTCGTACTTCCCAAAGAGAAGTTTATTGAGGGGAGTATTGTTGTGGATTACCACTTTGATCAGCTGGTTGCTCGAGTAAAGAAGGTCGAAACCGTAGTGGAAATAGTTATGGAACACCAGACCGTCTTCGCCATCAACACTCCTCGAATCCCTTGATGAGGAGGACGAGTGAATCAGTGTTCGGTTGTCAATCTTATGGAACACATCATCAGGGGGCCCAAGAGCGCACAGCACATCTTGTTGGTGGGACTCATTCAATTTGAGTGTGTACTGCTTCAGGTTTTGCGGATGTTTCAAGAACTTCAGCTCAACAGCGTTTTCTTCACCAGCAGATCTATCCACTGATTGAATCAGGACTTTCTCCACCTCTGTCTGGTTTGTCAGAAGAGAACAGCTCAGGTCATCTTTCCAGTCCCCGTATTGTTTGTATGGATGAATGGTAATGGCTGAAACCTTAGCGTTTCTATTGAGGAGTTGACTTAGGATCTCACCGTCATCACCAGAGGAGATATCATGGGATATGTTCAGCTGCGCCAGCGCAAACTTGAATGAGATACCAGGATATGAGAGGATATAGCTATCGCCATTGACAACTCCCTGATAAGTTGGCCCAAACACGTCGTTGTAAACGGTTCTGATGTCCCATTCTCTCACAACTTTGCCCCTGTAGCTCAGCTCAAGGTTATGTGGGCTCAGCAGCTCAATTAGAACGAGTCTCTGGGTGGTCTGATTGACGATCAGCTGTATTGCAAAGCGTGTCAGCTGGACCACGTACGGGGTTGTCAGTGGGGCGCTGCTGCTGTAAAGGAGCCTGTGTGGCGTGTGATGGAGGCGCTGGAGAAGACTGTTGAGCGTGGACCCCAGCTGAATGTCCCCAAGGCCTGCCTTAGGGAGTATTGCGAAGCGTGGCGAGTTCATTGCGGAGAATGTTTGTGGGCGTGTTAGTGGTTTTGATAGGAAGAAAGGAATTATGTGTCAAGGGAATAATATAATGTAGTAGGCGGACAACTACTAACTACTGACGGGGGATAAAGAACTAACTAACACGTGAAAAATTGTAGCTATAGACAGGAATAAATAGGGCAAAGACGCCGTATGTGTTCACTATATCACTGATGAGATTCGATACCCATTGAGGCACAAAGCGTAGCGAAGTGGCGTCTTCCGGTGCTAAGGATGTACTTGTTTTCTTCCTTTACGGTGTGTGTTAGCAGGGAGAAGAAGGCCATTAGACAGTGCAAAAACACAATACTCACGAGGGTCTTTGCTGCGACACCAAATTCATGTTTGGCATGGTCTCGCCACTCCAATTGTTCGTTTTTGGGCAGTTCTATGGGACAGTTAGTGTTGATATCGGTGATGGTTATGGCTACTGTACTCACTGTGAATAGCTCTTATCACGGCCCGATACAGCGACAGAACCTGCTGTCGGTGGACAAACTAGAGCAAAGTTAGTACGCTGGACACGTTGGAATCATGGGCTTGACTGAATAACTCACTTCTTTGAGATTGAGAGCCATTTCGGGCTGTTATGGGCATTCTCTTCTTCAACGTACAACGCTTTCCCGGAGATAAATCATCAACAAACCCTTTTTATTTATGACCCACACACACACACACACACATTTCCAGCACAACTGACTCTCAACAATGAAACACGCCCGCTTCAAGCTCGTTCTTCTCGGTGACTCGGCCGTTGGGAAGTCCTCCCTCGTTCACAGATTTACCACAAACGCTTTCAATCCGCACCAGGAGTCCACAATTGGAGCTGCTTTTGTCACGAGGCACCACCAAATGGATGCATCTCACACTGTCGACTTCGAGATCTGGGACACCGCAGGACAGGAACGCTATAAGTCACTCGCTCCAATGTACTACAGACACGCAGCAGCTGCAGTGGTTGTCTTTGACCTCACAGATGCGCACTCACTTCATCGTGCTCTCCTATGGATAAAGGAGCTGAAGCTACAAGGGGTCAGTCAGGATATAGTCATTGCCCTGGTTGGCAACAAAGCAGACCTGATCGACCAACATGGCGTTAATGTGGTCGAAGAGCAGGAAATCACACAGTTTCTCAATAGTGAGGATGGAGATGGAGTACAGTATCTGCAGACAAGTGCCAAATCTGGGGATGGAGTCATGGAACTCTTTGAGGCCGTTGCAGCCCAATTACCGGAGACCATATGGACAGAGATAGGAGAGGAGACTCCAGATACAGGAAAAATTGATCTGTTCAATCAGAGTAGACTATCCTCCTACACAAATTGCTCATGCTGAACTCTCACATGATGAATGAAACTATACACATGACCACCATTAATCCTAATACCAGCTGAGAAACCTTCAATCTCCCATCATACCAAATAAGTCCGTTTATGAACACAGTAAGGTATTTGACAACCTCAGGCAACCGCTGCTGTAATAAGACGGCCAGCAAGATTACCTGTCCAGCATGAATGGCCAGCCATTTGCATTGCCTGACTCGCTCAGTCTCATATTCGTCTTCGAATGTCACTTCTGGTCCCTCTCCTGCGGCTTCCTCATCGGAAATGGATAGTCTCTGCCCTGTCACTGGTTGTTTGGCTCGTACTAATTCGAGGTTAACATCGTTGAGCCGCCTCAATATTTCAGTGGTGTTGATTCTTTTGGCAGGGTCTCTATAGGTCATATCCTGGATCAACAACAAAAGACCCTCATGTAGTTCTTTTCGGTAGTTCATCTTCTTTTGTAGGAGATTCTCGAAGTTGTACACTTCCTCCCTCAATAATTTTGTATCAAACCCTGTTGACTTGAATGGTAGTTCCCCAAAGCACATATGATACAAGATCATTCCCAGTGAATAAATGTCTGTCTTCTTGTTGAACTGATTTAATTCAAATAGTTCAGGGGCACAGTATTCGAGCGTTCCTGTGTTTCCGCTTGCATTACGCTTGTCCCCCTCTAACTGACTCTCTCCAAAATCTCCAATCAGTATTTTTGGGACATTGTCCAAGATTGGATCGATAGAATTGGGATATCCAGTGAACTCATAGACTTCTGATAGCAAGCAGTTGGAAGGCTTCAAATCACGATGGATAATATGATGCTTGTGTAGTTCATGAACACCGTTAACAATATCTTTGAACATCATCAAAATTTCCTCTTCACTCAAAAATCTTCCTTTAATCTTCCTGACCTTGAACTTCTTCATCTCTTTAACGCTTAGTTTTGGATACTTTAACCAGTCAATGAAGTCTTCCAAGTTACCACCGGAACAATACTGTTGAAGGATAAAAGCACAGGGTACCCTTGGGCCAAAATCGTTGATCGAGTCAACTTCAAGCCAGACATGATTATAGTTCACCAAGTTGACATTATTGACACTGATATTCACCAACATGTGAACTTCGTTCAAGACGTTGATGAGCCACTTGGGGTCGTCCCCAATAGTGATCTTCTTCAAGGCAAACTGGCCGAGCTCAAAGTTGTTTAGCATGTGTTGCACCAAATAAACTGAACCACGGGACCCTCTCCCTAATAGCTTGATCTCCTTGAAGAAGTGGCTGTAGTACCCCTGAGAAAATACAGAGTTTGGGAGCTTGGGACCAATATTCGATTCCAATAATCTGAAGTAGCTGCGGTGAATGTAAGGGTCCTGAACACTACCATTATCGGATTTGGGCTCAACTGGTTTGGTAGAATTCATAGGGGATTCATGTTCCTGACCTGCAATGAAAATTGTATCACAATGGGGACATTTAACCTTAATTCCAGTCTGTAATTGGACAGCATTGGTTACATTATCAGAAGATGGGAGCTTCAATTGGGTGTTACCAGCTGGTTGTGGCCGCAGGTTCCCTCTGAATGAATCCCTGTCCACCAATTCTAACTCATTCGTGAAACGATTCTGTAGAACAAGCATACTCTGACCAACATTTTTCAAAACAATCCTATACTCGGACCCTTCCCCAAGATCATCATCTTGTTCAACGTCGCTCGCAAGCGCATCACTTTCATCGTGGTAGTCATCGTCTGTACGAACAACAAGTTCCCGCGACATTTGTTCTAGATTATCCATATCGTCAGTGTTCATGTCATAGAGAACCAGACTCATTTCCTTGATGGCTTGAGAGCAGGGACTTAAAGTTATAAACCCTCTTGGAAAGAGTGCAAAAGGTAAGGACTCAACTCTGGAGAAACACGGAAAGAATGGAAGCTTTTTGTGTCAAACAAAGGAGAAAAAAATGCTTATATCGGGAAATTACCGTATCAAGAATCTAAGACGGAAATATACGCATAATTAAGCCACTTCTTTCAGAGTACGTAAATTAAGGAACTGGAAATTCCTTTGAAAAACTCGAGTCACAAGAAACATCAACAAACACCAGGCCTTCGCTCATTATCAGCAATTCCTCGGTAAATACAGCCCTTCAATGAGCGCAGAGGAGATCATAACAGGGCTCAACCAGGCTCAGGCGCTGGCGCGCAATGATCCATCAAATTTCCCCAAAGTGATGGGCGTTGTGTCGCAGATGGCTGATGGAACACAATTACTGCCTGTCCAGCAGTGGTGCGCACAGTTCTTCCAGGAATGGCTCTCTCCGGAGAACAAGCTCATACCCTTCCACGTAAAGCAGACTGAAGCGGGAAAACTTGTCTTCCTCCTTCTTAAGTACGCTAAGATCAATGATGTCACTGTCTATAAGAACGTTGTCTTAACCGCCACATCCATTTACGACCTCATATTTGACCTCGTTTCCAAGACCCTCAACAGCGAACAGTGGAAGACTATGAACGACTTGAAGGCGAATATAGTACAGAACTGGCAGACGTCCTATCCATTGACTCCGAAGAATCCCGACGCGGATAAATTTAGATCTATTGGTTGTAAAATCGCAGCTGTGAAGTTCATGACGAAAGTAGTCGTGACCCAGACTCCTGCCAACTCTCTCAGTAGAGATCCAAGAAGAAGAGATAATGGTGGAAGCGCAGACTCCAATGGTTCTGAGATTTCCGTCAGCTCTATCCAGCCGAATCACCCAGTTTTGAACAGAGTGGTTCTTGATGCAGAGGCTAAATCCCTGATGGACGCACTCATCAACTATTTCAAAGAGGACGGATATCTTGTTTCTCAGGTATTCATCGCTGTCTTGGAAAATCTGATCTACATCATTCAAAGGAGAAAGATGTTCAACATGAAGATTCTTCACGAGATCTCAGCATTTGACATCTCAAAGAAGTATCAGTACCCGAAGGATAAGTTCCTTAAATACAAACTCAATTGTAGATTTGTTGAGAGGGCTGTCAAGAATGCATTGAATTACGCAAACCGAGCAGGT